>CAMOHE010043229.1:13381-49269 GCA_946598075.1 Artocarpus hirsutus
CTGTTTCGCAACGTGATCATTTGTATAAGTTTAGAGAAAGAAAAACATTAAAAACCCCACTTCCACCTTCAGATCCTAGAATGGTGGGCAGTACAGTTCGCCACCCCCAATAACTTCAATCTCATCAGGCTCAGTTCAGTGTATCTCTCCGCCTGCAATTTGCCTCAACACTGCATAATTGGTCATATGCAAGAGAAGAGAAGATTCTTTTGGTAGAACAACTTAATTGGCTACAAGAACTATAATATTCTCTTTTCCGTTACCATAGAGTTAAGCAATTTCGTAACAAAATTTAATAAAGGTATATATAATATCATACGTGCATTTATTATTATTATAATTACGATTATTACTATTAAAAGATAGATCCCAAGTAAGTCGCAGTTCTTGGTGGGGAAGAAAATGTTATTCAAAACCTCAGTCTCAACAGAAATAAAAATAAACAAAAAAAAGTAAAAAAAAAAAAAAGGAAAAAGTCAGACAGACAGCAGAAAGTTTTTCTCTTGGTCATCGTTATCTGTGTTTGGTTGTCGTTTTCTCTTTTTTTAATTTTTATTTGTTCATGTACGAACAACGTTTTTGGTATTTGAAAGCTGGCACCATACAATATATATATATATGTATGTATCAGTTTCGTCGTAGTTGTTCACACGTTGTAGTTTGAAATCAAGTACAAACAACGGTTCATGCTGATTGGGAGGAATGTGCAAGATGCTTGATACTTCCAAGCAAAGGAAAATATATTGATGCAAACGTTTGAAATATGTCCATCCATAGAAAATCAAGCTCTTTTTTAGAGCCGCACTTTAAAAAATAAGTGGGCAGATAATATTTTGTCATCAAATACTTGATCGGGTCAACATGCGATCATTTTGGTTGCAAATTTGGAGCTTTTACGTTATCAATTTCACAAGTCAACATACCATTCATTAAAGGAATAATGAGAAAATTGACTTAATTATATTTATTGAATTAAAATATGATTTTAATTTGTAAAAATTTTACAAATATCTCATAATGATATCATTAACACTATTTATATGTACTTTTATAGTATAATATGTAGTATCATTAAGATAATTACTATATTATTAAAGGCATTTTAACGATATTTAAATATTATGTTAGATTTTAATTTCATAACAGTAATTTGGACACGTATTGTAATTTTTTCTTCACATTAAAAACAAGATACCAATCAAGGTTGCTATTTTACTCATTATTCACTTTTTATTTACACCTCAGTTTTACATATTTGCATTTTGAGAAGAAACATAAGAAGGCAATTCCTCTAACAGGGGAAAAAAATCCACCTATAGGTATCCATTTTAGGCATTGGTTTTTCAACCATCAAATTCAAACAAAAAAAAAAAAAAAATTGGGCAAATCTCGCGTTGTGCAACCCCACCAGAGAAGTCGACGAATAAGAACGCAAAATTTGTTGTTATTCACTATTCACTGTTTATGTTTTCACATCTCATTTGACATATTTGGATTTGGAAAGAAAAATAAGGAAGGAAAAATTTTTTTTTTAAAAAGGCAAGAAACAAGGTCAATGAGAATCATACTAGCCAAGTTGGAAAAATTCCGGAGATACTCCTCCCTTATATAAGAAGATCCCTCTTTATTTTGGAATCTATCAATCCCCTTCTTCTTCTGTTGCCTTGTAACAAAATAACAAATCAAGCAATTTATTGCCTGCTCGTTTCTCTCCCATTTTCTCTCTCTCTCACATTTCACATGGATTATAAACTACAGATCACAACAAAAGGCCAAACACAATCTTAGTATAAGCTATAATCCTAGTTTTTAGGAAAAACAAGAGCATAGATCAGTGTCGTTTCTTTCGTTTATTTCTGTAGTTCTTATTTGATATGGCCATGGAAGCGCGGCAAAAGCCACTGAGTCGGTTGAACGCGTTCGTCGCAAACAGCCGAGTCGGGAAGCGGTTCAAACTCGCCGAGCGCAACTCGACCTTCACGACGGAGCTCCGCGCCGGAACGGCGACGTTTCTGACGATGGCGTATATTCTGGCAGTCAACGCCTCGATCCTCACCGACTCTGGAGGCCCCTGCGGCGTCTCCGACTGCGTCCCCCTCTGCTCCGAACCGTCCATCCCCGTCTCCTCCTGCAACGGGTCGAACCTCCGGGTCGTCCAGCCCAACTCGTCCTGCAAGTTCGACCCGGTCAACCCGGGCTACGCCGCGTGTCTGGATAAAGTCCGGAAGGACCTGATCGTCGCCACCGTGGCCTCCTCCCTCATCGGCTGCGTCATTATGGGAACCTTCGCGAACCTTCCACTGGCTCTCGCTCCCGGGATGGGGACAAACGCTTACTTCGCCTACACAGTCGTCGGATTCCACGGCTCCGGTAACGTCTCCTACGAGAGCGCCTTAACGGCCGTGTTCATGGAAGGCCTAATCTTTCTCATCATCTCCGCCGTCGGATTCCGCTCCAAGCTGGCAAAGCTCGTCCCCAAACCCGTCAGAATCAGCTCCTCCGCCGGAATCGGGCTCTTCCTTGCCTTCATCGGCCTCCAAAACAACCAGGGAATCGGCCTCGTCGGCTACAGCTCCTCCACCCTCGTCACTCTTGGCGCTTGCCCGGCCTCGTCACGCGCGTCGTTAGCTCCAGTTATGACTTCAGCCAACGGGACCGTCACGCTAATCAAGGGAGGAACAGTCTCCGGAGGGATCCTCTGCCTCCATAACAGAATGGAGAGCCCCACATTCTGGCTCGCCATAGTCGGTTTCGTGATAATCGCTTACTGCCTGGTGAAGAACATCAAGGGAGCGATGATCTACGGGATCCTGTTCGTCACGGCCGTGTCGTGGTTCCGTGGCACTGCCGTGACGGCGTTCCCCGACACGCCCGCGGGAAACTCGGCGTTCCGTTATTTCAAGAAAGTCGTTGACGTGCACAAGATTGAGAAGACGGCGGGCGCGCTGAGCTTCCGGAACATAGGGAAGGGGTATTTCTGGGAAGCTCTGGTGACGTTTCTGTACGTCGATATACTCGACACCACCGGAACGCTCTACTCCATGGCTAGTTTCGCCGGCTTCGCCGACGAAAACGGCGACTTCGAGGGTCAGTACTTCGCCTTCATGTCGGACGCCACGTCGATCGTGTTGGGGTCCCTCCTCGGCACGTCGCCCGTGACGGCGTTCATAGAGTCGTCGACGGGGATAAGGGAAGGCGGGAGGACGGGGCTAACGGCATTAACGGCAGGGGGTTACTTCCTCTTGGCGTTCTTCTTCACGCCGTTGCTGGCGTCGATCCCCGCGTGGGCGGTGGGCCCGCCGTTGATACTGGTCGGGGTGCTGATGATGAGATCGGTCGTGGGGATTGACTGGAACGACATGAGGCAGGCGATCCCAGCGTTCATCACGTTGATTTTGACCCCGTTGACTTACTCTATAGCATATGGTTTGATTGGTGGGATTGGGACGTTTGTGGTGTTGCATGTATGGGATTGGGTTGAGGAACTTTTGGTTAGATTTGCGGTCGTCAAAAAAAGATCAGTGGATGGAAATGGTGTTGGTGAGCCAAATGGGTCATCACATCATCATCGTACGGAGGATGTTAAAGCACTTGAAGTTTAAGGGCAGCTTTTTTTTTTCTTTTTTTTTTTTTGAATCTGTTAGTATAAAATTTTCCCATAATTTTGGAATTTTTATGCAGGCAAATTGGAGATGAAAGAACATAAATTCGTATATTTATATTTTCACATAGAGGTGTAAATACTCATATTGATATTTCACTTATTAGTTCATGCTCTTATGTAGTATTGTGGAATAAAGTTTCTGAGTGTTTAGCGTCACACATGGAACTAAAAGTTTAAATAATTTTTAGGGTGTTTGGCATAAAACATTTCAGGCTATTATCTTAGTTATAAACAGTGTAAAGTTCACATGCTATAATAAAAAGAAAAAAATTCTATAATATAAAGCTCTTATATGATCAATGATTCTCATGACTATACCGAATATCTTATTTATTCTACCATGTAAAAACTTTACATTATAACATATTTTTATATCATATTGTAACATATAACATATTTTTATATCATATTGTAACATATAAGACTGTTATAAAGTATCAGTTGTAATTATATATTTGAATCATGTTAAAAAAAACGCACTTTTGTAAGTTATGATTTGGTCATATGTTGGTGGCCGTGTATCAATCGATTGGTCCAAGTTCTGCTTGTCTGGCGAGCACTATACATGTAGGCTGGCTAGCTTAGCTTAGCTCGACAACAAATAGAAATCTGTATCTACATCCAACTATAAAGGAGAGAGATGGGATTTTTAACTAAAATAGCTAGATATTGATAGGGATGTTACATAAAATGTCTTAAAGACTTGTCATCATTTCACATCATTTATATTTGTCGTGATGAAAGTTGAAACCCTATCATAATTATTTGAGAATTGGGATAACAGAAGCTTTCTTAGAAAAAAAGCTAAGCCAACAAGATACATATATATGCTTGTGATTGGTCCTATTGTCAATGTTGGTTGCTTTCTGCTCTTGCAGCTTCTTAACGTAACTGTGGATCTGAAAAAGAGAACCCATTGGGATAGATGCATTCTTGTGCTTGGTCCACCCTATTGAAAACAACAACATATAGTCTTGGTATTAATAAATAATAAAATAAATAAATACAAAATTTCTCACTAAACGATTTTCTATGTAATATAAAATGGTCGTCTGACTAATTCTTTCTCTTTCCTTTAACTACTGTTCTAAATAAACAATACAAAAGTTGGCTTATAATTAAAAAGGGGAACCTTTTGCCTGCCACGAGTGTGTGTGTCCTATATATACACACACACACACACATATATATATATATATATTTGTATATATAAAGGGTGATTGTTTAACTACTCGCACCAACCATCTATTGGACAATTATAGGATAAAACCAAATCAAGTTCGGATTCGGCATTGGAAGGGGCTCTTGAGGCTTGAGTTAAAGATTTGTGAATTTGGAACACCATAATATGGGTTTTTTTTTTTTTTTTCACTTTTAATTTTCCCACCAAAGAAAGTCACAGATCAGAAAGTTCCAATAAGGGGACCAAATATCAAAATAAGTAGGCAGTAGTACTAATTTGTGGGGAACTAAGACTACAAGCGTATGCAGACCAGAAACTTGGCCTCTTGCTATATTATCGTAGTGGGGAATTAACTAATTCATTCAAAGCCACCAAAATTAAAGCCCTTTAATGAATAAGAATAAGGGGTTTTTCTTTCTTTTTTTTGGGGGCAGAAGGAAATTGTGTATTATGTGCATTCTTATGCCTGCTTACGTACTTAGAAAGAATGATTCTTCCAACAATGATAGAGGTTAGAGCAAATAATGCTAGTTTTCGTATTAGCTTGGAAACTAGACACATCATTATTCTTTTTGTTACTAAATTATGATGGCCATAATATCTGCAGTAGAAAGCAAAAATAGAAACGAAAAAGTTGGGGGGAGGGAAGAGAACATATTCTTGGCACTGGTTTAGTGTTCATCTGACTTGTTTCATGGTAGATGCGTCCCTTCTATTTTGATTAGTTCTGAAAATCTTTTTTTCATGGGATTTTTTTGGTGAAAACTTTTATGGTTGGTACGTATTTTAAAATCGTCAAATATGCTCAAAAACACTTTTTATTATAGATCTAACGATTAAAAAACAGCACAGATAAAGTGGATTTTTTTTTGGGTTTTCATAAAAGAATTTACCAGTTCTTTTAAAGGCATCAAAAGCAAACATTTCCGGTCCACTTGAGAAATAACAACCCAAGACGTAAAAAATGTCTTGATGATAATAGGGGACACATTTGGGGGTTCTCATGTGAAATGACACCAATTACAAGATGGAAACGTGGCAGGTAGATGGTTTGTCCCAAACCCACCACCTGTTTCCTTCAATTAGTGGCGATAGGATGAGAATTTTGCTTATAATTGTGAAAAAAAGAAAAGAAAAGAAAAAATGTAACAAAGCTTTGCATGTCACTTTCTACTTTTAGTCTAATCTTTACATTCTCTTGTAATAGTGTACAAATTATGGGTAATGTGGTATCAAACAAAAGATGAATTGTTAACAGAAATGATTACAACGACCGTTTAAGAGAATTGTTATTGCAACACCCAATAAGCATATGTACAGTGATTCATTACCTTTAATCCATGGTCTTAATTATAACTATCCTTTTATATTTGGACCTTTATGGATGCAATGAAGTGACTTCAAAGAAAATCCTCCTGGTGATTCTTTATTTTCAAACAAAAAGATTACACCACCGTCCTTAAGGTTAGTGGGGGAGTTGTTGAAGCTAATCACTAAGCCTAAGTTAGGCGTATAAGCCCACAATTTAGTTCACAATATGCCCACCTTGAAACGTACAGCATTTTAAGTATTGACCACACCCTGAAATCTAATGCCCCAAACACTTTTTTTAAGGTGTCTCATGATTTTATTGACACCATGGGTGAAATGTAAAGGTGGTCCAGCCTTGGTCCGTCGACATACTCTTTTATATATATATAGTCTATATCAAACCATTTTCAATGCAAAGGTTAATGTTAAAATTATATTTGGCATAAAAAATGTAAAAATAACATATTTGATTTGTTATTTTATTTTATGCTTTATTGTATAATGCTATTTAAGATACAATATTTATCTTTAGTCATAATTATTAAATCTTAAAACTTGTAAAAGTAAATTTTTAATATTAAAATAATTAAAAAGTAAAAATGTTGTAATTTTATAGCAAAAAGGTCAATCTATATACCAATAGAAATCAAATGCTAAATTTGTAATACACTAAACATTGTGGCAAATTTGCCATAATATTTGGCATATAACAAATTTAGCATTAAAAATAGTATTTCATTGGAATGTTTTTGTACACTCAAATGTTAAATTTATGGGGTCTTTGAAAAGTGTGGTTAAAACTAATTTTAATTAAGAACATTGTAGCATATGAGAGCTTTACATTATAGGAACTTTTTGTTTTTTTTATTGTAGCTGCTGAGAGTTTTATCCTAATTGTTGGTTAGAATCAGGTTCTAACCAAGAGCTAAACACCCAATTAGTATTAACGTGTCAGTTTAACATTGCATTAAAGATGTTATCAAAATGTAGATTTTTTTTATTTATATGTCTTGAATAAATAGAAGCGAAGGCACTAAATAAGACGTCTCACCGCACCACGTCCGGCTGTGCCTCAAACACTGCTTTGAACTAAGCGTGCCTAGGCCTTTAGGAACTAAATTTTTGTAGACTCTAAGCCATATTTTCTCATCTGAAATGGTACCAACCATACATTCTAACATTGATAATGCGTTTTCATTCTAATTCTGAGGCCCCTACCACTACTGCTTTCATCATTAGGATCAAGAGTACTGTTACTAAATGAAGTTTTGATTTATCACATTGAGTAGACATATTATGTCTTCGGACTGGTCCTTGTAATATGTAAAAATAGGGGCTATATTATCACATTTATATGTAATAATGGGTGTGAAAATGTGTAATATTAAAATGCAAAAAATAAATTTTTTATTATTGCACCATTTAAAATTATAATTATATGGATAAATGTGCTATATGTAGGACCAAAAATTTACTGGCATAACTCACACGGCTAAAAAAAAGAATGAGAAAAAGAAAGAAGAAAGAAAAAGAAAAAAGAAAAGGATTTTGTGGTTAAAAGAGAATTTGGTGAAGAATTCGAATCTTCTGGCTTCAATTTTTTTTTTTTTAGAAAGAAAAAGAGGGTTTCTTTTCCAGTCTGTTTCCAAATCCCCCGTTTCTCTCCCAAAAGCAGCAGCATAGGAAAATTGTTGGAGTCCAAATTATTGCAAACTGACCCAAAAACACAACTCTTGTGTTCGCACAGCAGGAAAACACAAACCCTTTTTGAAGTGGCCCGTTTTCAGGCATCAATTGGACCACTTTCACAAAAGGCTGCGGGAGCTAAAAGTAATACAACAGAACAAGCCCAAAAGTAGACAGATAAACAAATATATAATTATGGAAACTGAGTTTCAAGTCAAATAAAAAGAGAGATCCACAATTATAGGAAGCTTTAGGCAAGTGACAAGTGTTGGGGTACTATCCAGGAACTTTTTGGTAAAATAACATAAAAAATAACATAGAATAAAATAAAATAATGACTTGATGAAGTGAAATACTAATAACTTCTACAGCCTTGGGAATTCTAAAGCTTTGACCAGTGAGAACCAAAAATGGAAGCTGTTGGCAATAATAATTGCTTTGGTTCAGTCTTCATAGCTCCTGCTGAAAATGAGTTGCTTAAGAAAAAGAACAATATTATCTCATACAATCATGTTGTGGTTTCAAAGAATTATTCTTCAAGATTACACAAAATCTGTTGCAGATTATCTGAGAGCGAAATTGGTCAGGAAAACCCCAGAAGCAAGATGCTCACAAAGTCCAAGAACAAGATGGAAGAGTACAACATAGCCATGAAGAGGATGATGAGGAACCCTTATGAGTATCATCATGATCTGGGTCTGTCTTTATTCTTCACATTCTATTGGGTTTTCCAAATTTTGTGTGTATCATCATATGATTAATGCGTGATTAGTTCAATTTTTTTGGGTTCTCTTCTTTTTAATTTTATGACAACTTTCCATCGTCAAGTGAGTGTGTCTGTCTTGATGAGGAACCCTTATGAGTATCATCATGATCTGGGTCTGTCTTTATTCTTCACATTCTATTGGGTTTTCCAAATTTTGTGTGTATATTAACGCGTGATTAGTTCAATTTTTTTTGGGTTCTCTACTTTTTAACTTTATGACAACTTTCCAACGTCAAGTAAGTGTTTTTTTCCCCCTTCTTTCTGTCTCGTCCTTTATCTTTTTTATGTATTGCTGGAATAGATCTGGATATACAATGGCAACTTCTAAACATGATTTGGGAAGTTTTAACTTTAAGCACAGTGTTAATCATTTAATTGACTTTTTAACTTCTAAAGATACTTTTTTTTTGTAACTTTTTTTTTGGGGGTGATACTTTTGCACTGCATAATTCGTAAATCAACAGTGAAAGAGATACCAAGGAAATGTGCCTGTTGAGGGATTGTGAAATTTCCTTTCATTTTACTAAAGACACTTGAACAACAATAAATTGCAATAATATTCAGCTACATTTTTTTAGGTTTATCATAAAAAAGTTGAAAAAGAAAATAGTATAACTAATTAACTCTGATAGATTTATTTGATATAATTTTTTTCCCTGTTTCTAGGCATCAACTATACCCTTATAATTGATGATTTAATAGTGGGGTCTCAGCCTCAGAAACCTGAAGACATAAACCATCTGAAACAGGAAGAGAATGTGGCATACATTCTAAATTTGCAGCAGGACAAGGATGTTGAATACTGGGGAATTGACCTCCAGTCGATAAAAAAAAGATGTCCAGAACTTGGAATTCGTCACATGAGGAGGCCGGTAAGTAATTTCCTTTTGTTGTTAGCAAGGCCTTGCACCAAGATTTTTGTTTAGCCTTCTAGATTTTGGCTAGAATATCCAGAAATTTTTATGGTGGTTTCACAACTCACTAGATTTACCGTATTGGTAGGCAAGAGATTTCGACCCAGATTCATTGCACAACGGTTTACCTAGAGCTGTTTCGTCCTTGGAGTGGGCCATCCTGGAGGGACAAGGAAAAGTGTACGTCCATTGCACTGCTGGACTAGGAACAGCCCCAGCTGTTGCCATTGCTTACATGTTCTGGTTTTGTGGAATGAATGTAAGCCTTCATAACTTTTCAGGGTGGGGTTTCACTTTGTCAAAAATTGATGGTCTGCTTTTCAAAATTTGAAATATTTCTCAACATTTTTGATAACTTTTAAGTAATATCTATGTGCAGCTAAATACAGCATACGAGACACTAATCTCGAAAAGACCGTGTGGACCAAGCAAAAGAGCAATCCGCGGAGCCACTTATGATCTGGCAAAGAATGATCCTTGGAAGGAGCCTTTTGAGAGTCTGCCAGAATATGCCTTTGAGGACCTAGCCGATTGGGAGAGGAACTTGATCCAAGATCGAGTTTGGTCCCTCTGTGGGACTTGAGCACTTAGGTTAGAACTCGTATAATGACTCTACTCTAGCAGTACGCAGCCTAATCTGCAGATTCAAAACTTGATTTTGGCATGGCCAATGTGCCAGCAATAGGATGACTTGTTTCCAGCAGCACGTGTAAGAGACAGTGAAAAATGGATTTTTTCATATATTTTAGTGTACTTAGACCAGTTACTATACCTGAAAAACAGAAGAAAAACATTAAAACTTCCTTGTTTACATCAAATTGTAAGCCCTTTAAATACAACTAGGCTAACTTGTACAGAAAGAATGCAGTGGTTCAGTTGATTTTTGGGCTCATTGCATGCCTTGTACTTGTCCTTTTTCACGAGGAAACGTCTCCGTTACCAATCAATTTTCCATATTGAGAAGACAGTTCTTTTTCTTTTTTTCCCCTCTTACAGATTTGACCGAGTTGCATCAACCTAGTCCTTTTTCCTTGCAACTCTCAGTCTCTTGAAATGGATTATTAGACTCCTCACTCTGTATATACATCTTCCCTTTTTGTGTTCCAAACATGGGGATTCTTGACAGGTTTTGATGCCATAAGCCACAGGCCATAAGGATTCGAAAACAGGATCGAGCGATAAGGATATCAACTGAAGCTCTACTGCTAAGGAAAGTTGAGAAAAGAAACATCCGGCGGTTATCAAACTACAGACCTTTAATGCAGCATATTGTAACGTACAAAAAGTCCCACATCGGCTAGGTATAGGACCGAAGAGCAGTATTAAGTCCTGGGCTGCCCATTTATCAACAAGAGCTCTTTTAGAACATGACAAGTGGTATCAAAGCGAGGTAGGGTTATTTACCTTTTTATACCTTGTATTTTAGGTTTATTTAAACACTATATCTTCGGTTTTGAATCTTATTGAATTTATACCTTAAGATTAAATTTAATTCACAAATTTATATATTTTTCCAATTAATATTCAAAATTGATCTAAAATATTACCCAAAATACCCTCAAATTAAAAAAGAAGAAAATTTTGCACATTTGAAAAAACTTTATACTTAGGTTTTTTACTTTAAAAATATATGAAATACCTTAAAAAATAGATGTTTTATGTGTTTTTATTTTTGTTTTCTTTTTATTTTTTAAAAGTTTTAATTTTTCTTTATTTTCCTTAAGAATAATTTGGTCATTTTAAAGATCAAAATCAATTATTGACTAAAGTAATATATAAATTTATGTATTAAATCTGATCTAAAGATACACATTTGATGAGATTTGAAAATTGAATGTATAGGTTGTGAATTAACTTAAAATAGAAAGTATAAAAAGATAAATATCCCATAAATAAATAAGAAGAAGACGCAGAAAGAAAGGAAGGAGCAAATTCCTTGGCCTGTATTCTGTACAACTTTTGAAACAATAACTTAAAAGGGCAATTTTACCACATTGTTTGCTGAACTGCTATCACTCGACGAGCTAAACGTGTGTGCCGTGTGGAATAGATGGCTTAAGACGCGGAAAATAACCGAGCTTAAGCTTGAGGAGCAATGCTATTTGGCATTAGTAACGTCCTCGACTCGCGATGAGTCTGATACCTACATTGTGAGTTATGATATCGGGCATTACTAATGAGTACTTGATTAAGCACGAGCCATTAAATCTCGTAGAAAGACAATATCTTAACTATAAGATGGAGCGGAAACAAGCTGGAGCTTTGCTAGTTGGGCTTGACGGTGTCCTAAATGGAATGCTGTCACCAGCCACAATAAACAGACCTGAAAAAAAAAATGCTTTGAGAACAATAACCATTGTTGAACAAAAAATGTGGCAGACAACAAAATTTGGCAGAGCTAAAAAAAAAAGGAAGCAAGTTATAGCAATAGGTAGAAGCTGAGATAAAACGATACAAAATATTCA
Organism: Artocarpus hirsutus; assembly: GCA_946598075.1. Classification (NCBI taxonomy): domain Eukaryota; kingdom Viridiplantae; phylum Streptophyta; class Magnoliopsida; order Rosales; family Moraceae; genus Artocarpus; species Artocarpus hirsutus. The sequence goes on from CAMOHE010043229.1 coordinate 25,371, forward strand.
CACATACAGGGACAGCATAGAGGGAGACAGTTGATGTTCTCCCTTTAAGAGTGCTGAAAAGTAGCTTGTACATTCCTGCTGCTGTAGCGTCTCCAAGTCTTTGCACAACTACATCTATGCATACCTGCAGATTATATTAATCAAATAAAAAATGGAATAAATATACATGATAAGCACACCCTGTCTGTTCCGCTCGAGACAATCCAATTAGTTCTCCTAATGAAAAAACATTAGACGTTCTATCTTTTGAAACCAACACTTTAGATGCTATTTGACGCACGATAATTTCACTATGTTTATTATGGATCTGCACACCCTGGGATCGATAAGCCTTTTGGATCTTATTAACTAAAGAGAAACACATAGAATACTGATAAATACTAAACGAGCATACCTTGGCTTTGTATTTCTCATCCTGAGAAACAACAGTAAAAAGAAGTTCTCTTCCTGGCCTGGTCACAACATACAGAACAACCTACTCCATAATTAAGAAGCAATCTGTAAGATATTGGAATCCTGGCTTTGTAAATCTTTCTCGAACTTCGACATATACTCAGCATACAAAAAAATGCACACACTTTTTTTGGGTAAAGTATGCAATTGAAATGGCTCTAGTGGTTCATATACAAACATTACCATTTGAAATCTACCCAAAAAAGGCCGACCACTAGATTAAAGAAACAATGTTGAGTAATAGAAATCCATGATGTTAAAAGCAAAAGCACAAAATGGCAGTTATAAGAGACAAACCTACCTTCCGCAGTGTCTCGCAGACAGCAATGGCTACCCAATTTGGCCAAACAGTGATAGCAACCATATTTACGAAGGCAACAAATGGCGTAGCACAAATAGCTATAGTTACCCCAGCAACGGTTAGAATACGTCCCTGCATTTGGTAAATCAATACAAACAATACTTCTCAGTTTCTTTATAATAAAAAGAACCAATTAACATTTGACATACTATACAAACTCCAGCTAAGAATAGCATACAGTTAATGTAAGTTGTCCAGCAAGGATAAAAAGAGCAATAAAGCTGTTTATCTCGGCAAACAATTTTCTTCTTCCAAGAGAGCTAGAAACAGTTGTAGCAATTACACTCACTTTCTGTAGTTGCAAAAAAGAGAGAAAAGGTTAGCAGAATAAGATTCGAAACAATCGTTGATGAAAATGTCTGTATTAAAAATAAGTGAAGCAATGAAGTTTACAAAATCCAGAAGCAACAAAACATAATGAAGTCTCAAGTGACTGACAATTTATCTTGCTAAATTTAATCATCATTGTATTCATGAAATTAAATTAGGATATCAATCAATTGTTGAAAAGAATGAGAGAAAAATAAATTGGAAGTACATGCTTAGATACAAGTTTCTTACCTGAAAGTAAAAGAAGGAAGATACAACCGCACTCAGCCACAGGAACAGGGACACATACAACAAGTAGGTTGACGACATTATAAGCCAAAAGCCATGTAAGATGGTCCCAAGCTGAGGCTTCACTTCCGAAGTTGGAGTTTTGGGAGAAGAACCATTGTGCCCTTTCATGTTCTGTCCATCAGCCTCATTCTGCTGATCAGGTTCAGTTTCTCTGGAAAAAAAGAGAAAAACAAGCCAAGAAAATTCAAGCTCTAAAACCTTATGTCACCCCTCCACCCCAAGAGGTTCCGCATATATATAGCAGCTTTTTGAGTTCAATGTCTTCATCATATTAAAGCAAGCAAGGGAAACTTAAAAATTTTCCTTGACACATGCAAACTACAAATATCAACAGACCTAATGGGAGTTAATTCTTCAGGGAGATGGGATATATCTAGGTTTATCCCTTTTGATGACTGCGCAGCAAATTCCATTAACAAAGCAGCAAATAATAGGAGGACTGCAATAGATCAAACCGTGGTTTAGAAAAAATCTGAGAAAGAGAAATAGAACCCTGTTTTATATTGCCAAAAAAGGGAGAAAACAAACATACAAGGGCCCAACCAAGCCATTCCTGTGGCAAACAATGACCCAAAGAGCTGGCCAAGAGTAGCACCAGCACCAATGAACCCAAATAATCTTGAGCCTGACTGAAAACAAAACAAGCTTAAGGGTACAGAAAAAAAGGGTACATGTCACCAAGTATGGTGCGGTAGCATACAGACCTCACTGTCCATGACATCAATGACTCTAGCCCAAGTTGAAGAAATCGTGATTAAATTGAGTAGAGCAACCTTCAAAGTAGTTGGAAAAACAACTTAGAAGAATTCTGGTTTTGAAAATACCCAGTGATATATGATTTTGAGATACAGTTCGATTACATTTTAGAAAAATAAAAAAAAAATGAAAGAGAAAACTACAGACCCAAAGAAACAATACAATTCTGACAGAGACATAAAACCATCCATGGTCATCCCATCCCACCGACTGTGTAGGATCAGCTTGGTTAACTTCGACTCTTTGGTTTTCTTCTGAACCGGCATTCTAGATTATAACAAATAAGCAATTCAGTAAAAGAAAAATAGATTCAATTTTTGGAACCAAGCCAAAGTAAGAAACAATCGTCACATGAGACCATGTTTTACCTTCATCATTGATGGTGAATAACCAGCTGATGAGAAATGCCATAGGAAGAAAAATACAACTAGTGATACACTGAAAAACCTGTGTATCAAAACCAAAGCCTGGAATTTCAAGAAGCACCTATTACAGGGAGATAAGCAAATAAAAGTAAATTGAATCTAGTAAAAACTAGCTATTTCCCACAAATTTACCACCTTTCCCAGGTAATACTATCGGCGGCAAACTATCCTCGCCCCTAAAACCATAAATCAAACTCCTTACAGGGTCCAAACATTTTTCGGGTCAACCTGTTCTCAAATCCAGATGCTTGTCTTGACTGTCTCATGTCATTGATTAAATAACGTGCATAAGATCATCTCCAACACAAAGCCAAATTTCTATGCAAATGTCAAATTACTGGCATTTAGTTACTTATTGATGTTTTGAATTTTTTTCACATAATAATTACTTATCGCCTTATTAGAACTCAAAATCGAACAACGTATCAAATACACCATTTGTATACTTTTCTCGCCAAACATGACACTAGCATTGGAATGGTCTAACAGTGTCAAATAAATATAAAGCTCTAGGAGCACAAAATAGAACAACATCATAATATTTTTTGTCAAATGCAACATTACATTAGCATTTCTTCAGATTATTCAATAATTATCACCTCTTTTCTTTCCCAGCTCTTGAATTTCCCATAAAAAATAAAAAATAATAATAAAAAAAAAAAACAGAAACTGGCAAATGATATGAATTTCCAAATCTATGGAAACCTTATAATTACCTTGCCCTTAGAAAGGTTAGGCATTGAGAAAACGAGCGTTGAAAGCGGCGCGGCGATCAGAGTGAGAGCCAAAGACCCCATGAACAGACCTGGAAGGTTCGATAAGCCCAGCGATATGGCGCCCTCGTCGCGCAAGGGAAGAACCACGAAGTACGCGCTCAGAATCTGCCATTAAAGATCGAAAATTGTGAGAAATTTACGGACATTCCAGTTCAGGAGAAGGAGAATTCGTGATTGTGGGATGGTATGGGGGGTGGGAGGGCTTACGAAGAAGAAGCAGGAGGACGAGTGGAGCAGAGCTGAGGTCTCGTGAGGATACACCGTAACGAACATAGAGACCGCCGCATCTAAGCGGGACCTGCTGATTATGCTCGTCATCCTCATCTTCTTCGAAAAATGGTGGATTTGACCGGGCGTTTGCCCCGATTCGCAGACTTTCAATGAAGCTCTTCGATTCATCCAATAAAATAATATAAAATAAAATCATAGGACGAACAGGAAGGGAGACGGAAATCACAAAGCGTAAACGTGCGCACGGTACGCCTTCGCAAGATCATTGGCGGGACCTGGGACCCACAGGTGGTCCCACGTGGCAAACACGTGGGCTTGAATCAAATGTGAAATTCTGAAAGAGAAAAAAAAGTGTATGAATAATGAGAATTTTTTTTTTAAATGAGCCCTTGTTAGATAACATGGGTGGTGTTTGGAAGGTGGTGGCAATCATTGGTTAGAACCATTTTTATTATAGCATGTGAGAGCTTTGTACTGTAGTAAATTTTTTTATTGTTACTGTAGCATGTGATAGCTTTTTACCGTTCATAACTTAAGTTTCCACCACTATGCCAAACAGGAGATGGTGTTTTATCCTGACAGTTAGTTATTTTAATTATTTAATTAACTTTTTTTCTTTATTAGGGCTATATGATTAACTTTTCAACCATTTAATTTTTAAATATTCAAATAAAAATTTATAATGCAAAAAAACCACATGCTTTTGACCATAAATTTGATTATTAAAAAGTTAATTTAATGCTAAAAATAATAATAGCACCACAAACATATTGGTCATGTCATAGATTTTAAAATCTGATATAAATTTAAATAAAAAATTGTTACATAAATTCAAAAAAATGGTGTCATCCTATCTAATTTTGCACTAAAAAGATTAATCCAAATCAACATCATACAGTTCAAGTTGCTAATATTAAATATTTTCTGATAGATAATATAATCTTGTTATTCATGCTAAAATATAACAAAAAAATTACAATATTTTACATATAACAAAAATTAATTTTATAATAATTATAGTATTAAATATAAAAAATTATTATAATAGTTGCTAAATATTTTGTCAGTTAATCCAAGAATTCCAAGTACTTTTGCTACATATTAATAAAATTGCTATAGATAATTCTTTGTCGAATATAAAAAGATTAGAATGTGGGACCTCAAACAGTTCTTGGTGTTCATAATCGATGGCCAGCATCCAATCTTAGCTCCTCAAATACCCATGGTAAACTGGTTTGGTAATTAAGGTAGTGTTTGACGATATAGTTAAAACTTTTAATTAAAATTGTTTTTATTGTAGCATATTAAAGGTTAATATTGTAATAATTTTTTTATTATTATTTTAACATGTCGTATTATTTACAACTGAAAAAATAGTTTAGACTATTTTTATTGAACATTTTTTAAATAATTTAAAAAAAAATAGCAAGGATCCAATGGATACGTGGCAAGGGACCCACTCAGCCAAGTGAAGTTTTTGGTGCTTGACTTTGACTCAGCGGAGAGTGCACCCTACTGTACTACCGTACGTCCGAATGACGAGCATCTTGAGCAGAGGAGGGTCTCGATTGTACAGTACCACTCCTCTCAACCCTTCGCAATCCCCAAACCATCTCAGAAGAAGACTTGTGAGCAGCAATCATCGTTGTCTAAGAGCTTCCATGGATGCTTCTTCTAGGGCTTCAGCAGACGGAGTGGTGCGCTTCCCTCTGTCGTCCGCCTCTTCTCTCGTCATCCAAAGAGGAGACATCACCAAGTGGTTCGTCGATGGCTCCACCGACGCCATAGTCAGTACCTTCTCTCTTTTTCCTTTTATTATTTGTTGATTTCAATGGAAATCGGAGATTGTTTCTAAGTCATTGGATTGTTTCTAAGTCATTGGATTTTTTTTTTTTTTTTTGTTTGGTACTTTGTGGTTTCTGCAGCTTTGTTGGAGGCCGTTTGGCACAAGTTTTGCGTTCTTTTAGTCGTTGGAGAAAGAAAAACAAAAGCAAAAACTAGGCTTTGATAGTATTTTTTAAATGATAAAAATATTTTATTTTAAAAAATAAGGATTTTAAAAAAATTATGTTAAAAGTATTTTTAAAATATCTACTTCAAAAAAACATATAAAAATATTTTTAAAATTTTTTAAAACAATACAAAACAGATAAAACAATTATAATGGGCCAATAAGATTTTAATTTTTTCAAAAATATTACAAAAATGTAATTTCTAAGTTTGTAATGTATTATTAATATTCTAGAATAAGTTTTAAAATTTATTTTAAAAATATTTTTTAAGAAACTATATTTTATGGTTTTGACATAAACTTTGTGAACAGCAAAAACATTTTTGACAGATCATCTAAACATTTTTAAAAATAGTTTTTGGATTCAAAAAACTAAGTATCCGTTTGGTAAAGATATTCGAATTGGTGATTTAATTTGAATTAATGTGATTTGAATTAGGATTTGGGTTAATGATTTGAATTGTTATTAGAATTGACGTTTGAATATGCATTTAAGTTTTAATGAATAAAATTAACATTTTTGACAGTTCATCTAAACATTTTCAAAAACAGTTTTTGGATTCAAAAAACTAAGTATCCGTTTGGTAAAGATATTCGAATTGGTGATTTAATTTGAGTTAGTGTGATTTGAATTAGGATTTGAGTTAGTGATTTGAATTGTTATTAGAATTGACGTTTGAATATGCATTTAAGTTTTAATGAATAAAATTAAAATTTGTGTTTGAAAAGGTAGTGAAAATAGTTTTTGTTTTATTAATAAATCTAATAAAATCTTAATGTTAATGATCTTAAAAAATATGCAATATGGATCTTGATTTATTCCCCTCTTTATTAGAAACACAGTGAAAAAAGAATATCTCAATTGAATATCAAATGAAAAAGTTATGATTTTTTTTCTTCAAATATAGGAGAGAAAATTTTAGTTTTTAAAAATATCCGAGTATCAAAAGTTTAAGGCGGATGAGAATTCTGAAAACTTGAATTCTTGATACTCAAATGATTCAGATTTTGGGGAAAAAAAACATGTATCCAAAGGATTCTTTTACTTGAATCTAAATTTGAGTTAATTGAGTTCAAAAAATACTTAAACAAACATACCCTAAATGCAACTTTTAAAGAGCCCTCCCAAAGAGGCGTTAGTTAGCTTAGCTCTCTGTGTGGTTGCCGAGAAACGCTACGAAAATAGGAGGTCGTTATAGTGTTAGTATTTCTACGGTTCTTCAGTCGTTGTAAACTACTTTATACGTTTTTTTTGGGGATTGTGCCCGTGATGTGTTCGGCGTTTTTCCCTGACAATAGATAGATAGAAAAACACAATCTTGAAAATTATTCCATCTGCTGTTATACTTTTTAAAATCATGAGAAAATTATTACAATTCTCGGCAAGCTGTTAATCTTAATTCCGCAATACAGATGATTGTAATAGCGTTGTTTGCTTTGTCTTGTTGAGGAAAAAGTACTTGGAATTCTCGGATTAACTGATGGAATATTTTTGGCGTATAGGTTAATCCGGCAAATAAGCGAATGCTTGGAGGTGGTGGCGCAGATGGAGGTAATTTCAACATAATTTTCTTTCTGCGAAATATATTTATATGAAATGTAGGTTTTTGATCAATTGACATGGCTTCTTATTTGTTCCAGCCATCCATAGGGCTGCCGGGCCAGATCTTCTGCAAGCCTGTTACAGTGTTCCAGAAGTTAGTCCGGGAGTTCGCTGCCCCACCGGAGAAGCAAGGATTACCCCGTAAACACACATTTCTCACTCTTTTGTGTCCATAAAATTATGCTATTATTTATTATCTTTGTCTTGAAGCATGTTGTAAAACTTGAACAGAGGGTTTAGGTTGCCTGTTGCTCATGTGGTTTTCACTGTTGGACCTATCTACGATGACAATAGTACCGCTGCAGCCTTTCTGAGCAGCGCATACAGGTAGTTGCCGCATTTCTTGCTTCTGCTTGTTTGCTATTAGATTCATTTTTGGCTCCTAAATGAATCCATGTTTTTTTGTGCACAATTTGGTGACAGAAATAGCTTGAAGATTGCCAAGGAGAACAATATTCAATACATCGCATTTCCTGCCATATCTTGTGGTGCCTATGGGTAAGTTATTGCAAATAATTTTTCCTGGGTGTTGAATCCTCTGTTGTGTTATTTGTCGAGTTATTAGCCTCTTGCCTGTTGGTTTATTTTTCGCTTAAAGTGAGCATGAAATACACCTTTTCTTCGGATTGTTGATTCTACTTTTCAGATACCCCTATGATGAAGCTTCCACAGTAGCTATATCGACAATTAAGGAGTTCACAGATGGCATTAAAGAGGTAGTTCTTATTGTATGTTGCACTTGCTTTATTGATATGAGCTGCGTTAAGAACATTTATTAGGATTTCTCACAATCGTCTAACTGTACAGTTTGCTAGTTCAGTAACTTGCTAGAGTTACAAATATAAACAACTTTGGTTAAGCAAACACAGAAATTGAATAAAGTAATCAATCTCTGTTGTGCGGCGGAAATGTTTTTGAAACTTAAAGAGAGTGTAATGTTGTTTGCAGGTGCACTTCGTTCTTTTCCAAGAAGACATCTACAATGTTTGGCTGAACAAGGCAAATGAATTGCTCAACGCTTGATGTGCCTCCTCATCTGCTAGTTCGCAAACATATTAAACTTCCCTTCTTTCTCCTTTCTGTGTGTTTGTATATATGCATAACTTTTCATGTGTCAAATAAGAAGCCTGTGAAATTTTTGGGAAACTAGTTGATGAGGCATGACATATCTTTAGGCTACCAACGTAGTTGGAGTTGGGGTTTCTGCCAAGTTTTTCCACTTCTGCGGATCAAGTGCTTGAGACTTGCATCATAATGTCTTCGAACATTGTTTAGTATTTGATCTATTCAACTGCTAGTAAAACCTTCTTGTTACATGCTTGACACTAAAGTTTGTGATGCTTTTGGTTTGTGATCCAAGTTAAAAAATTTTGCTCCTTGTTTGGTGTTAGGCTACACCATTCATTGTGATATTATGATATGCTTATCAATCGGGCAAGTCAAGTAAACATTTGGCTCAACGTATTTTATATCGAGAGATTCAGATAACAGAATTTATCACAATGATATTAGATTTGCAAAATTACGCATTATTTATTCCTTGGTTTAGAAAATACATCTCAATCTTGGACTATAAGTTTTCTCCATGCGTTTCATGTGCGCATGTACGTACGTATGTATATATTGGCTGGTTCTGCGCGTGAACGTATTTAAATCCCCTCTAGTTATGAAATGAGTGAGGATCTAATAATTTGGGTAACAAAAATTAAATAAAGGAGATAGAAACACTTGTGTAGTTTACTTACTTTAGAATACATATGGAGAGGAAGAGAATCTCGGATTACTTGGCTAAAATCTCAAGGTTTTGAATCAAGTCAGCCACTGTTACCTCCAAGCAGCTAACCCCTAAATCTTAGCATGTTTTTGGAATATTAGTTAGAACTAATTGATTTTAACTACAATGTAAAGCTCTCCACAACTGTAATAAAAAGCAAAAAATTGCTACAGTACAAAGCCCTTATATGCTACAGTTTTTAAACTTAAAACTTTAGTTTTAACCAACTTGTTAAGCACTCCATTAGTGATGATTTGCAAATAGCACCGAAGAGGCGTATCTATTGCAGCAAATAAAATGGTACAATGAAGCAGCAAGAGAAGATGACATCTCAATTCTCAAACCCTGCTGCTATACAGCGCTATGATGCATCTAAATTATAAGAACTATGAATCTTTGTCCTTGGACGAATTGCGTGGCAGTCTACTGAAGACATTGTCATCAACTATCTTATAGTGCTTAGAGAACTGTCTTTGGATCATTCCAAAATACCTATCCACAGGTTCATCATATTTGTTGTACAAGGCCGGAATCGTAAACAATACGAGGGTTCCTGTCACCATTAAAACAAGGCAAAAGTATAAATAGAACATCATACAAAGAGCTAATATGTACCAAAAGCAGATGTCAAGAATACAATTTCAAATGGAAAGCATAAAGAGGAAAAACATACATAAAGAACATGAGGTCAAACAAAAGTCGTTACAGATGCACTCGGATGAAAGTGGTATGAAAGGATGTTATGCATACCAATATATGCAATTGTGAAGAAAGAGAAGAAGCTGCCAATGACTGACAAGAGCCACAAATAGACCACCACCTGTCAAACGATCGAAATTTTCAGTAAGATAGCTTTGTCCCACCTGAACCATAGGCCTGATGTATAATGAATATAGAATCTTCGTGGGTTCAAAAGGGTATATTTTAGTTCTTAAGAGACACATCTGATTAGAAATCAGACAGCTAATCTTCACTACTTATGCAAGGATTAAGTCTCACAGTGTAGTTCCGGAGCACCAGCCGGCAGCCACAAAAACAAAATAGGGAAAAGCTCCCACCCACACTATGTAACTTCTAAAGTGCAGAACCAAAATTATCTGGAGCAGTTTCTTAAGAACAAGATCATTTGGTTCAGATTCAAATTGAGTTTCATGGATTCGAATTGATTGAAAATAGAGGGCCACTAAAACACTTGTTTCATTCCCTCCTGTTTAAAAAAACAACAATTCAATCAGATTCATTACTGCAGAGTAAAGGTAACAAAGGAGAATGTCTTGTTCCACTGTATCTAAATGTTATTTTCCCTTCTAATACCAATTTCAATTCACCCCTTCCCTTCACCTCTCGACACTCTCTCACGTACGCCATCAAATGCATTTTCACATCCAAATCTAATTTCAACTTGCAAACCAATTGGACCTAAATATTTCATCAGCCCTAATGTTTAGAAGTGCTAGGCAAGTAGTACTGGTCGACTAGTCCCATGGGCATATCAAACGGATGCCTACAAGACTTTAGAGATTTTTTAGTAAGAGGGAAAAGTGGAAGGAACCCCAAAAGGATTAATGGAAATATTTTAGGACCTATAGTTGTTGGGTAAGAAGGATTAGAGGAGGAAATGGATTGGGTGAGGGATTCAAAATCTTGCAAAGAGCTCCAATTTTTGGGGTGTTTAGGAAGTGAGTTGAAACTAAGACTAAGAGCTTTACACTGTAGCATACTTTTACTTTACACTATAGCATATGAGAGCTCTAAAATGTTTAAGTAGAAACAAATTAGTTTCAACTGAATTTGCCTAAGACTTGTAAATTAGGAGAAATTCTTGGATGGACATCATCCATATATTCACGCTACAGTTTCAAATTACTTTGTCACCCCTCATTACTTTTTTTAAGATAATTATCTCTCATACTAATTGGAGAACAAGAAAAGTACTTGTGCAAACAAAATCTCCTTTTTTTTTTTTCCATCTCTTGCTTCTCTATAACCAAAAAAAAAAAAAAAAGCAGATTTTTTTCCCCATCTTCCTTCCTTACCAAACACCCTAGCAAAAAGTACCTCTCTCTCCCTCTCTATGTCCTTTACTCAGGCTATCTAACTCTTCTTCCTTCCTATTTTATCTCCGTCCTACCAAGCAAAGCCTTAGAATTGGTTATGTGTAACAGTAATACAAACAATGACAGACCTTGAAGAAAAGTCTAAAATCTTTGCCTAGAGTGACATCATGAGCCATAAGCAGCAAATTGTTGATTTTCACACGAAATGATGCTGCAGCATTGTTAACCATTTCCTCCGACAGTTCTAGCTCTGGTAATGTTTGCAGTTGTCTGTTCAAAAAAAAAAATTAGAAATTCATGGTAAAATGGCCAAATTGTGAACAATTATTAATAAAGATCAAAATAGGTTGAACATCCATACTTGTTTCTAAAAGCGGCATAGTTGGCACGGAGAAATGACAACACGATTAAAATCAACAAAACGTCTGAACAAATCGATAAGAACGATAATCCAGATCGCTCGAAAATAAGCCAAGCAACAGTGGCAACAACAATGACACCGAAAGAAACATGTCGCCTCTTCCATAACAAAACATCAGCAGCTAAAAGAAGAAAGAAATGGAGTAAAGGATAAGTAATAACAATGAAAAAGTTAGATACATAACAAGCGTTACGCAAGGACCTTGTGAGTTCAAATCCAAACATAGTGTGAAGCCGTGGAGCCTAGGGTTCTTTGGGGTTTTCAGATTTGTAATTCAGTTGTCCTACTTTTATACATTGAGGAGGTGCCATTTTTAAGATCAAGAGAAGGTTAAAGAAAACACATTAAGCATGAGAGGTGTGTGAATTTTTCTTTTCTTTGTCGTCATACTGAATTACTACTGCCGTTGAAATCATAGTGAATTACTACCATGGCAGCAGTAGGCATAGCTATCACATTGCAGCCGAATCAATATAAATCTCGAATGATTTTACCATTCTCAGTAGCAAAGAATTGAAGCATGTAATTCTTAAAACAACTTCTAGTCTTGAAGGACCCGGCTTTTCCACGAATGAGAACATGTTTACCAAACCATAAAGAAATGTAAAGGAAGAGATAATGAGATTAGAAAAGACAGTAAAGTATTGAAAGTGAGCATCATTCATTTCTTTTCTAGTGTTTACTTGATTACTTGATAGTGTAATACAAAACAATCCCATACCCTTCCTAGTGTTATTTATTTAAGAATGGAGATTTTATTCAATGTAATTACTAAAATATATTTATTATATAACTAATAACTATTAAATAAAAATATTTGAATTTAGACATCTAAATAAATATGATATTCGTTTCGAAAATCAATACTAAAAAATATAAAAAGATCGGTATTATTTTTTCTCATTTTTTATGTTGTATGGGGCTCATAAAATTCTCATTACTAATTTTATAAATAAACATATTATTTAAAACCAAAAAGAAAATGTCAACCGTTACTTTTCCTTCCCCTCTCGTGCAAAGTAAAGATAGCCTCGTATTAGATTACGCAACAACGTGAACAATTATTGTACTAACAATAGACTTGAGCTTTAATCATCTGAGATAACACGCAAGAACTAAAACGAATAATTGCATTGACCGTAGAATTAAGCTTCAAAAGCCACTTGATACAGATATGAATCCCAAATTAACCAAAAGAACATCAAGGGACAAAAGACCCACAAACCCAAAAGTCAGGAAAGCCAGTAATAAAAGAAAAAAAAAAGGACAGGAATCTTTTTCTTGCCTATACCAGAACCCATAGGTTGGTAAGCCGAGGGTTGGCCTGATGTTGAAGAAGAAGTGGAATTGGTGGCCTTTCTCCCATCCCCATCTCCTTCTGTGTTGATGTTGTTCTTGTCTTGTGAATTTTCCATCAACGACAACACCCACTGACAGGAAATCCAGCTTCCGATGTTTCCAAAAGTCCGGGTTCGGTATTGTTCGAGAATTTCAAATGGGCAACTTGCGTCTCGTGATGAGATAGAAGTCAAAGTTGTGATCTGGATTGTTCAAAGGGTATTTTACCCAAAAACGTTTTCTTTTTTTCCCCTAAAAAAACGTTTTCTGAAAGAGACTGCATATCACATACTCATGAATAGTCAAAGGCAGTAATTACAAAGACAATAATTAGTAATTTTCCCCTAGCTATTTCCTTTGCGCTATGTCTCATAAATTATAGAAGTTTTTTATATTCATCTTTCCTACTTTAAAATTTATTATTTTTTAGACAAATTTGTTAAGTTTTCATTTGATTTAAGATCGCATATAACACTTAAAGGATTAATGTAAAAGTCTTTCACTCCAAATGAATTAGGTAAGTATTAAACTCTTATATATTCTATTTTTAGAGTAGTTGATAAGAAAGAAGAAAAGAGAAAGGAAATTTGGAAAACATATCCTAAATCAGTTGGGTTCGTTAAGGGTTTAAAGAAATCGATGAATTTGTCCTTTAAATATGTGTAATAAGTGTTATTTTATCAAAAAATAGCATGCACAAAGTCTTGCGTTAATATAGAGAATATTTATGATTCAAGGAGCATAACAGGGATTTGATTCAAAGTTCAAGAAGCATGTTAACATAAATGACATAGTTTAGGAGAATTTATAAACTTTGTTCTTTTAAAAATGCCCAGTTATAACCCTTGTAACAATGTGTTCTTAAAGGGGACAAAATATATTTAAAAAAGGACTAAAAATTAAAAATAAAGAAAAAATTTGTAAATTCTTCGTCACTCTAACTCTTGTAATCGCCTTTTTCTTTGCTCAAAACCTCGCATTGCCACCTTCCCTTTTATAGTTCGTTTACCAAGCAGTCTTGCAACTTATACATGATTAAAACCATTAAAAATTGAGGAAAGTATTGACATTGAATGTTAAACAAAGATAAGTTTTGTGTCATTTTGAGTTGGATAAGGTGAAATGAGATAACCGCTATTCACCAGAGGGCCAAAATTGACATCAAACCTTTTCAATTCCAAGATGGTTTTCCCATCAAATTAGTTTTGAACAATCACTTTTTCCTCTAGAGTTTTTTCCATCATATTTCTCTTCCCCTATGCCTATACTTTTCTCGTCCCAATAAGACGGAAAATCCATGGCACCTCTAGGTTAGGCACTAGCCCTAATTGCAAAATCTTACAGTCCAAAAGGGGTCTCTTGATGAGGGTAGTGGTGGATGTGGTTGTTGAAGGATGAGGTTTCATCGTGTGTAGGTTTATGGGAATTTGTAGTTCTATTCGTCAACTTAGGGATTGTTGGGGCTCCAGGCTCCTATTCCTCTAGGGCTTTGGTCCCCTTGGTGGCATGCTGATGTGGGTGGTGCTCATGAGTCGATCGAGTTTGTTAATAGAGGCATGTCTCGTCCAAGTGTTGTTGCTCTGATGTCTCGAATATGACATTTGAGCTCCTTTTTGTGTGGTGCTCGCTTAGCCCCTTTCCATTTTGGAAGTTGGTGTATCATCGAGGCTTCTCTTTTTGTCATTCAAGATCTTACCTTTAGTTTTTGTCTTTCTATTGTTTCCATAAAGGCAATGTATTTTCTGACATTTGCCTATATTTGCAATGTCTTTTATTCCAATTATGTAATAATGGAGGTAATTTTCATATGCTTCGAGTTTGGTAGCGTGTCTAATTATCTAAATTCATCTCTATGTGATATACGTCTCTTGATATTGATGGATCATAAGTTTCCATCGATTGTAGACGTGTTATTAGAAAAGTCGCATGTGTGCTAGAATTTTGGATTGCTTATTTAGTTTTCACGACTTGATACATGCTTATCCTCTTTCAACATTTCCATTCGAAATTATTGGTAGATCCGATGTTTGTTTGTGGTTGAGTTTCTTTGTATCTCATGGTCAATTGGTCAGCATTGGTGTTTGGAAATCTCCTTCTATTGAAGTTTCCTTCATGGGAAAAAAAAAAAAAAAGATGGCTTCTTGGATAGTTAAAATTACAAAATGAGATTCATTTAAGAAAAGGGTTAATTTCTCTTTCAGCCCTTAAACTATGCAATTTGTCTTATTTTGGCCCGTAAACTTTAAAACGTGATAAATCACATTCCTATACTATGCAACTTGATCCATCTTTGCCCCTAAACTTTAAAATATGACATATGACACACTTGAACTAAGTAATTTGTCCCATTTTGGTCTCTAAACTTTATAACATGAGAAATCATACCTCCAAAGTGTAACAATCTGAAATTTTAATGCATTAAAAATGCATTAAATTAATGATTATATTAAGAAGAAAAACGTGATTTAAGACAAAATACTGTATAATAACATAAAAATTATATGGTATTGAAATAATACAGTGTAAGGAAATACACTGATGAAATTATGCAGTATAAAAATTACACTGTAAAAATAATACACTGTAAGAATTAGACTGTTGTAAAGTCACACAGTATAGAATTGGACTATGTAAAAGGTGTAGATCACAGTTTTTATATAAAAGTAAAGAGAAAAAAAAAGAAAAAAAAGAAAAATTTGGGAAAATTATCAGCTCTTTCTCTTTCTCTACTTTCTCTCTTTACTTTCTCTCTCTTCATAAAAATGAGTTTGAGATTTCGAGCTCTAATTTCGACACCTCCCATACCGTTGGAAAGCTCTTGACGAGCTGAGCTCAACGATGTGTTGAACAGCGCAAAACACGAACGGAGGAGGGCTCACACGTTGTCCAAAGTGACGGTGAGACCCATTTTTCGCGAGCTGATATCTTTGCTGTCCGACCACCAATTGAGGTGATTTTGGTGTCTATGAACTCAGCGTGATGAGAGAAACAAGAAGGTACCAAGCTCCCAGCTCGATTTTAGCTAGATCCGCCTCAACGGACCACCCTCATCGCCGTCGTGGCACCACCGTCGGAGCCACCGTCTTCGGAGGCAGTGAGGCACACCGCCGGTGCCAAAAGCTTCAGACGGCAATGGGGAGTGAAACCCCTCGCCCAATTGCACCACCCAACCGCGATCAAACGGAGTTCCACCTTGCCCCATCGTCGCCGTCGTAAGGGAGGTCGATTTTGAAGCTCCGGCCACCGTCGAGGTCAATTGACCTCACGGTTATGCTCAGAAGGACCCAAAGAGCAAAAGCCCCACCTTAATTTTAGGAAACCACCACGGGAAGGAGGAGAACGGCCTCCGCCTTGGAACGCCGCCGTGGTGGAGGTAGGACCACCGTTCCAGGTGGTTTTGAGCAGTTCCACCATGGGGGAACTACTTTGAGGGACCTGGGGAAGCTTTTCCCTAAGTCAATTTTGGGCCACCATCGCCAGAAAGCCGTGATCGAAATCTACCACTTTCCACCGTCCACGGCAGCCTGATTTGCAGGGTTAGAGGCCAAATTGGAAGAAATTAACAACGCCATTGGACTCAAAAGGGTCAATTTAGGGGGGGTAGGCCCGAGCCCAGCTACCAACAGAGTCTGGTCAACTCTGGTCAAAGTCAGTCAACGTCGATCAATGGCCAGTCAATGGTAACTTTGGATTTTTGTGATACGGACCACCGATCGATGATCTGAGACCACCTCCTTACTCATTTCGAAGCTCTGAACGCAATGGTGACCTCCGTTCGAGCTAATTCTACTCCAATGAAAATCATCCGGTACTGACTACACGCGGATCGAGGCTATTCAAACTGTATTATCAGAGTCTAGAATGGCATGTTAAAGAATGTATGATCTCCAGGAAGCATTCCTAGCCATGTATGGTAGCTAGAGGAGCACTACAGATGATGCTTCACATATTGTGGATACAGCAAGGTACAACCAGACCCGCGTAGCCCGGAGTCCAAGTAAGTGGCAATCTCACCTACAGTATGTACTGTATTATAATGCATTGTTATGGATGTTAAGTTTTGAGAATTTAAAGTTTAGTTAAGGAAAGAATGAAGGAAAAGGACACGAAGGGCAAAATGGTCATTTTGTAAAAAAAGGCCAAAATAGACCTGAAACGTCCAATGTCGGAAAACGTTTCTTAGTGAGAATTTTTTCATATTATGTATGTAAGGGAATGTTAAGTTACGTAATGAGTTTTGTTAAGCTAGGAAATGGACGAAAAACCTGCCAAGGGTAAAATCGTCATTTTACAAAAAAGGCTAGAACGGAGCCGGACACTCCAATTTAACATAATATTCTTAGATGAAAAATGTTCTGCAATATGTTGAGTAATGTAACCGTCATGTGTGACGAGAGATTTAACAATAGATGTTTAATGTTTATGTTTAATTATCAATTGAATGGATTGATAAAAGGGAAGATTATTAATGAGTCGGCTGTCGTATAATCAGGACACAGCAGCCGACCAACGAAAGGAAAAGGAATGAGATAGGAATGGAATAGAGTACGCTAGAGCATAGTACGGGTAAGTTTAGACCTCACCTACAGCACGAAGTAAATGATTTTTAAATCTTTTTTATATATGTTTATAAATGAGCTTGCAATTATTATGCAAGTTTCTTTTAAAGAATATTTGCATTTATTATGTAAAAGTTTTAAAGATTCAAAGAGAGGTTTGCAATGAATTTGCAACTGTTATGATGAAAGCCTATTTGCATTTAATATGCATAAAGTTTAAAAGTTCAAGTTATGCTTTTGAAAGTATTTAATGTGTGTTTTGCATTTTGACAATGCATAATATTTTATAATTAAAGTTATAAGCTTTATGATGCATTGTTATGCATTCGGTTAAGTTTCGAAATAAAAGTTGTAATTTGCAAAATATGATTGCGATATATGTTGCATTTGTTATGCCATAAGCCTTAGAATGCAAGTTATGACTTACAGAATATGTCTGCATTAGAAGTTGCATTTTGCCATGTAATATGTTGCACTTATTATGCAATAAATTTTACAGTACAAGTATAAATTGCAAGTGTGTTTGCATATGATGTGACTGCATTTGACATGCTCGTAAAAGATAATAAGAAGGTAAAGTAAGGATAAAAATGAAGTGTCGTACTAGCCTCTGTGTTATGAGGTATTGAACGTAAAGTTAAAGTTGACCTCTAAGATATGAGGTATATGACCACGTGATCGATGGTCTTAAGTCTTCCGTAAGGGAAGCATCATGTTAATGATTTCATGATTAATGAGTTGGTACGAACACTAAAGCAAGGTAAGGAAAGTGAATTCAAGATAAGGACAAGGATGAAAAGTGAATGTAAGATAAGGAAAGTTAAGAAATGAAATAGTAAGTTAAAGTAAGATAAGAGTATTCATAAAATGCTCATAATTGAAAGTTCATAATTAAGCATAAATGGAATCATGCATTTTAATTCTGCTTGAGTTCCTTTTTATGAAGTATTTATATGTCATGTTATGAAAGACATTTGAGAAATGCTTTACGTTAAACGTTTATGAAAAACGTATTTATGTTTATAAAAAACATTCTAGGAATGTTCTGTATTAAATGTTTATGAAAAGATTTTCTTGGTTATAAAATTATGAAGTGATGTTTTAAGCTATGTTTTAAGTAAATGTTTCTTAGTAGTTTTAAGAAACGATTTGAAAGGGTTTTAAAGGGAAATGTTGAGCGAGGTCTCAACAGGAATGGCGACGAAAGTCGCAACAGTTTCCAAGTACGTTTTTAAAGGGTATTTAAAGAAAATTTTTTGTAATTCAGTATTTTCTTACTAAGTAAGTAAGATTACTGTAATCAAGAACTATGTTTAAAGAAAGTTTAGTGACGGTCGAAAAGGCGGGTCGTCACACAAAGTTTGCAACTTATTCCCCTTTGACCATTTCATTATTAAATCAGTTAAATATTGACAGATTAAAAACAATGACTATTTGGATATTTGGCTAAATATATGTTTTTAATATATATTTTGAAGGCAAAATCCCTAAAACTTGTTTATTCATTATACAAGTTATACTAATTTATTCCTTTTAATTATTTTTTACAAAAGTTTTACCAAATTTCCTTCTTAATGTAGCATGTATTACAGCGGGGTTATAATTTTTTTTCCATTATAAACGTTCTTATGTTTGGGTTGTATTCTTCTGAATTAAAATGAAAAGTAAATTATAAACAAATCGGGGGAAAAACAAAACTAGAAATATGAAGCAATTTCACCATAATATAAATATTAAAAGACACATACACAGTAAGATCATATCAAACGCTCCAAAAAGAGAAAATGAACACATGAGTTTTAATGCAAAAGGGAACAAATTAAAGCGGCCATTTACTTTTATTAAATTATTAATCAATTAGGTGAGAGTTATGCATCTTAATTTGTCAATATTTAACAAATTTAATAATTAAAAGATCAAAATGAATAAGTTATATAGTTTGAGAGCATGATTTGTCACTTTAAAGATAAAATAGAACAAATAAAATTTAAGGGCTTCATATGAGTCCAAGGACCGAAATCAAAGAAATTACATTGTTTGAAAGTGCTTTATCTTTTAAAATTTAAGGGCTAAATCGAGAGAAGTTGTATATAGGGTCACGAGTGAAATTGACCTAAATAGCGCCGCTGCCCGAGTATAAATAGACTGTGGAGGAAATTAGCATCTTCGCCGTACTTTGCGGCCTGGAAATAGAAACAACAATGAAGAAAATGGCATCCACATTCCATTCTTCAGCTCTTTCATATTTTCTCTCTGACGCTTTGTTACGTGGACTGCTCTAATCTATACAACTAATCACCAAACCACACCCACATCCACACAAAAAAAAAAAAAAAAAAAGAAAAAGAAAAAAGAAAAAAACACGGACAAGACCAGACCAGGACCAGGCTGACCACCCATTGCAAAATCACGGTGATTAGTGACTACCCAACTAATCAATCTTTGAACTGTGGAAAACCCATTACTTCTTTTTCCGAAACAAGACTTACCCATTAATCTTAACCTCCAGATCTACCTCTGTGAATTCTAATTGCTCTAATTTGATCACTCCTAAGCAAGATACACAAGTACTTTCACTGCTTTCCTTGTTTACGGCTTTGTTATTAAAGTGGGATTGATTAACATAAATTTTACAATAGGTTGTGCTTTATTTTTTCAATTAATGGATTGAGCAGGAAAAAAATTAAAAAAATAAAAAAAGATGGGTGAGGGCGAGAGATTTCAGCTGGGGACGGTTGGGGCGTTGACTCTGACAGTGGTTTCATCAGTGTCCATTGTAATTTGCAACAAGGCTTTGATTAGCTCACTGGAATTCAATTTCGGTAAGTTTACAACAAGAGCTTTGTGTCAAAATTTGTTAGCTTTTTTGTCAAACATGGTAATATTTTTCATTTTCATCTTCCCTTTGTAGGAGAGGATTTTTTGTGTGTGTGTGGATAATGTACTTTGGATTGCTTTATTTTCTCTAAAAATGATATTTAGGAGGAACAAAAATGTGGGTTTATTGCTTAGAAGCCTTTGATTCGACAAGGGTTAAACGATTTTTGGTGCTAATTAAGAAATCTGATGAAGTTGTTATAAACGAGCATCACACCAAGAGCCCAATTACAGATTCAAACAAGTCGATAGTTATTGCCATTATTTTTTATTTTTTTAGGGGGTAAGGGGGGCAAATGAAAACTAGTAGTATTTCAAGGGGAATTGTAATTAGTGGTTCTAATTGGTACATAGTTAATTTTGATCTGAGTAAGACATGAGTTAAGAAAACCTTAACAATGGCAAGGTCGTTTTCGACAATAAGGAGTTAGATGGTTGCTTAGATTTATTGCTACGAAGACACAACTTCTTTATCACTTAAACTGGACATCAACGATTTATGAAAGGCTTCAAAGATGTTTCATTCCAAGAAAAATGGTGGAAAATGAGGAGTCACAAAAATTACGCTTAGATTGTTAACTGTGTTGATGGAATTAGAATTTGACTTGTGCAGCTACAACTTTGACAAGCTGGCATCTTCTAGTCACCTTCTGTTCTCTTCACGTGGCTAGAAGATTAAAATTTTTTGACCATAAACCTTTTGATCGAAAAGCTGTTGTGGGCTTTAGCATTCTCAATGGCATATCGATCGGACTTCTAAATCTCAGCTTGGGGTTCAACTCTGTTGGCTTCTATCAGGTAACATTTCTCTTTATTTCTTGTACCTTGATTTGTTCATTGATGTTTTTGTATTAGTTCTGATTCTTCTGAATGCTTTGTTGTTTCTGCATTCCAGATGACTAAGTTGGCAATCATCCCTTGTACTGTGCTCTTGGAGACTCTTTGCCTCACAAAAAGATTCAGGTTTTCATTGATATATGTATGTGTGTGTGTGTGTGTTCACCTTTCCTCCGACTTTAAGACTGAAGTCATGATGTAGAGCATGTTTTTCTGCTTCTTGTTTTAAAATTTCCTTACAAGACCAAACTATGACCGTACAAACATAAAGTTAATCCTCATGCACTAGGCCTCTGGTCATGGACGTTGTCAGGTTAGTACTCAACAATTTATCCACACCTTATTTTGGACACCTTTTAACATTGTGAAAGATACAACAGCATTATAAACCAGTTCAATCTATTTGTCAAGACCTAAAGCAGGATTGTCATGGGGGTGTACACTGCAATTATGCAGTTTTAGTGTTGTTGCAGTGGAAGCATTCAGCTATGTCTTCTCATTCTCCTCCTTGGTGTTGGGATTGCAACAATTACCGATGTTCAACTCAATGCACTGGGCTGCATCTTGTCTCTTCTCGCGGTTCTCACAACATGTGTTGCTCAAATTGTATCCTTCTGAAGAGAAAATGATTCCCTCAAATATTTCACATTTTAATTTATAAGGTTTTAAGAGATGGTGATAATTCAACCAAGAGCTTGTTTGTGCCTATTTTATGTAATTTTGTTTGAGATTCTTAACTATTTCATTTCAGATGACTAATACCATCCAAAAGAAATTTAAGGTTTCTTCAACCCAACTTCTATATCAGTCATGCCCGTATCAATCGGGGACCCTGTTAATATCCGGTCCCTTTTTGGACTGGTTTCTAACTAGTCAAAATGTGTTTGATTTCAATTACACAACTCAAGTGCTGGTGAGAATTAGAAGAATTTTGGTACCAAGTCCATCTTTATCCTTTTCTTTGAATATACAATTAATTCTACTTTGCACTGTCTATCTACAGGTTTTCATCATCCTCTCTTGCCTGATCTCTGTCTCTGTAAATTTTAGCACATTTCTTGTTATTGGAAAGACATCCCCGGTCACCTATCAGGTTCTGGGTCATCTGAAGACATGTCTGGTACTGGCTTTTGGTTACATTTTGCTTCGTGACCCATTTAACTGGAGGAACATCTTGGGAATTGTGGTTGCCCTTGTAGGGATGGTTCTTTATTCCTACTTTGTGCGATCATTCCAGGTTATAATTAAATTTTGTTAACTGTTGCCTTTTCTTTTCCACATTCTACTAATTTTTGCATTTCTTGCATATATGCTTATGTTATATGCATACACACGCACCCCTCAAAATAAAGTCAGATGTGGATTTACCATTAAGTTGTTCATGTAACTACAGTGCCATGTTTAATATTGTGTAATCCTATTATTGTTATTATTAACCTTTTTTTCAGGCAAAGGAAGATGAATCTAATCCTCTAATTAATGTGAGAAATGGAAGTGAGGTAGTTATTGATGGTGTTGGCCAAAAGGCTCCTGGATGGGACTCAAACAAAGACTTGCATGCATGATGGTTTTTCTTTAGTCTTTTTACTTCATGGAAATGAGAAAAAGCATACATAAGTGTGGAAAAATGAGTGCTGTTGGCATGTGACATTTTTTACCTCATACATATCCAATCTGCAAAAGGCTCACGATATATGTGTTTGGTTAGGGTATTACTAAGTTTTACCAAGTTGACATGTTAACAATTATTTCTTGGGAGGGATGAGCATAATGGTTTATTTGTTTGTTGTAGACGTTTTTGCATAATGGCCAAGAGGATGTAGTTCAGTTTTGCAGACATTTTTCTGATATGTTATTTGTTTGTTGTATACGGATGGAAATCTACTTTTTCTGTATTATTGATTTTATATAAGTGTCTTTTTAGCAAAAAAAAAAAAAAAAACCCACACACACACACATAAACACCAGGCATTCGTGAATCAAATGCTGTGGAAGCACCCCAAGTTTAAAGAAAAATCCAAGCTCATGTTCAAATATCTGAGTTCTACAATTTATGATTGGGAATTGAAAATTTTAACAAGCATGAACATTCATTTTGAAGTTTGAGGGAATGGTTGGAATTGAAAATATTGATTTGAAATTTATAGTATGTAAAAGCTGTATATTTTAGTAACTTTTTTTTTTTATTATTAATGTTAATGTTAATATAGAAAGTAATAAGTATAGAAAGTAAGACAATTTGGTGTGTTAATGTTAATATAATAATTATAGAAAGTGAGAGAATTTTGGTATTAATACAGCTCAATCACACAGGCTGTATAATCAGGCTGTCACACAGGCTGTTAATCACACAGGCTGTAATGTATAGTCAGGCTGTCACACAGCTTGTTTTTCTCCTTTGATTTCTCTTGTAATTCCTATATAAAGGCTCTAAGCCTTCTTGTAATCATAGACAAGAAATACAATTCTTTTTTCTTCTCAATACAATTCTTCTTTCTTTTCATGGTATCAGAGCCCTTTTTTGGTTTAGCCCGAAGGTGAATCGCCTTGGGAAAACTATTTTTTTTTTCTTCAATTTCTCTATATCAATTCTTTCTTCAAAAAAAAAAAAAAAAAAAAAAAAAAAAAATATCCAAAACCAAAACTTCAAAATTAATACTCAAACATATCAATTTCCCGAAAGGTCTTATCTCTAGACCACTGAACGACCAAGTTGCTCACAGCTACGTCTCCAACAACACACTGAATGATCGTTGCTGCCACTGCTTTGCATTGCCGTCAAGACCACGAGTCTCACTT
>CAMOHE010043231.1:0-24402 GCA_946598075.1 Artocarpus hirsutus
TCTTATTTCCATCTCGAGTACCAATTAAGCTACTAACTCAATTGGTACTCGAGATGGAAATAAGAACCTCTTAAGGGAGGTTTGAGGTTCGAACCCGAGGGACGCGAAAGAAATCCCTGAGAGGCCAGAGGGCCCCAAAAGGGACAGTACGGATGAGTGGGCGGCATGGGAACGGTTCACCAATAAGAGACACAAGTTCGAGGGCCCCGCAAGGTGGGTCCTATGGAGGCTTGAGGTAGGGCCCGCGTCGGACGCCACAAAGTGTGAGCATGCCTTTCAAGAATTGAAAACCTTGTTGGCTACTACTCCAGTGTTGATTATACCGAACAGTGATGAACCATATGAGGTTTATACCGATGCATTGAGATGCGGAGTTGGATGTATGTTGATGCAACGTGGACGGGTTATAGCATATGGGTCACCACGATTAAAGCTGCACGAGCAAAATTATCCTACTCATGATTTGAAACTTGCAATGGTTATCTACACGCTAAAGATTGAGAGGTGCTACTTTTATGGAGCAGTATTTCTTATTTTTGCAATCACAAAAGTTTAAGGTATTTATTCACTCAGAGGGATTTGAATTTGAGATAGCGAAAATGGATGGAGTTCATAGAAGACTATGAGTTCATGTTGCAATATCATCTCAAAAAGACTAATGTTGTAGTAGATGCACACAGTAGGAAATCTTCTGGATTCCTTGTGTGTCTGGCATAAGAAGATTAGAGAAGATATGCTAGGGTTAGTGAATGTGAATTGAAATATTATAAGGATTGTAGTCAGGCTTTGGTTTATAACTTTGTATTTGCTTCAACAATTGTTTAGATGGTGAAAAAGAGTCAATGGCAAGATCAACATCTTCAGGGAATATGGAAGCGAATTCAAAATGGGGAACAATTAGATGAATGGAAAATGCATGCAGATGGATCTTTGTATTTTAGGGGACGTATGGCTCTGCTCGTAGAAGAAGAAGTGATCAAGGCTATATTGGATGAAACGCATAAGTCTCATTTTGTTATTCATCCTAGAAGCACAAAGATGTACTATGATCTTACGAGACAATATTGGTGGAGAGGCATAAAGAGAGATGTTTTGGGTTATGTCGCCGAGTGTATGACATGTCTTCGAGTGAAAGCTAAGCACCAGAAGCCCACCGGTCAGCTTTAGGTACTTCCTATTACAGGATGGAAGTGAGAGCATATCACAATAGATTTTCTCATTAGATTGTCAAAGATGGAAGGAAAGCTCAATGCTATTTGGGTTGTTGAAGGTAGGTTGACAAAATCGATGCATTTTATACCATTTAGATCAACGTACTTGAGGAAAGTCCTGGGAGAATTATATCTCGAACACATAGTTAGGTTGCATGAAGTTTCGTTATCCATCACCTCTGATAGGGATACTCGGTTTAATACTAAGTATTGGAGGATTTTTAGGAAGCATTGGGTATGGAGTTAAATTTTAGCACCGCCTTTCATCCTTAGACTGATGGTCGGTCTGATCGAGTTAAAAAAATTCTTGAGGATATGTTGCATGCTTGTGTCTTGGATTTTGGTAGAAATTAGAAGTAGCATCTACATCTGGCTGACTTTTACGTATAACAATAGTTATGAAGTGAGTATTGTTATGGCACCATTCAAGGCACTTTACAGGAGGCTGTGTTGATCACTGGTTTGTTGGTTAAAACTCAAAGATAGGATCGTCACTGAGCCAGATGAGATCTGCAAAAACAATGAGAAGATCACAGTGATACAAGACTCGACTAAAGGCAACCCATAACTGACAAAAGAGTTATGTTGATAAGAGACATCAACCCTTAGAATTTGAAGAATGTGATTTTGCTCTTCTTAAGGTTTCTCCACGTAAAGGAATTACGTATCTTGATGTGAGTGGAAAACTAGCACCAAGGTATGTTGATCCTTTTGAGATCATTTATCGTGTCGATGTAGTTGCTTACTAACTTGGTCTTCCTCCTAAGCTTTCTCATGTCCATGACGTGTTTCACGTGTTAATACTTTGAAAATGCCAGCTCGACCTCAAAAAGATTGTTTCGTTCTACAATGCGCCGATACAAAAGGATACAACCTATGAGGAGTTGCCGATCCAGATCATCGATTAGAAAGTGACAAGTTTACAACATCATGACATGTCATTAGTGAAAGTTTTGTGACAACACCATGGTGACGACAAGGCGACGTAGGAATTGGCATTGACTATGTAGGAGCTGTATCCACATTTGTTCTATTTTTGAGATAAGTCCTAATTTCGAAGACAAAATTCCCTAAAGGAAGAGAGTTGTAATATCCAAATTTAATTAATCATAGTTAGTATGCAAAATTAGTAAATTAGTATGTGTAAATAAATTTTTTCTCTAATTAATCATTTTTGTGATATTTCTTGTTTATTGCATTTTATTTATTTTGTTTGCTTTAACCTCTTTTTTAGCAATTATTGAATTGTTTTAAAATAATTTTCTAATATATGATTTTACTTTTAAGATTAGTTTTAATAAAATTAAAATATTTTCCTTTAATTCAAAAAAAAAAGAGAACATCAAACGCTAGAATTCCCAACAAGTCCCCAACATACTCAGACGCCGTTCACATGTATCTTAGACCTTGAGACTCCCCTCCAAGAACCATGTGTTAAACATGGTTTTGTTTTGAAAACACTCACAATTCTCTGATTTAGAGAAGCCAAGCTTACTCGAACTCATTATCACCCTCCCACCCCTTTCTCTCCCTCTCTTCATGTCTCTCTCTCTCTTACGCTCATATTGCTTCATCAACTCAGAATACAAGGCTTCTATTTCAGCCAAAACAAAAGCAAAGTTCCAAGCCTAGACTTTCTTTTTCCAACAAAACTGAGGTTAGAAACAATATAGCTCAATCATATTTGAAATTTCAAAATTTATTCTCATAAAATAGCTTTAAATTTTGTATGTTTGGGTCTGGTTTTGACATTTTATTCATCAGACATGTTCTTGAAATTTTTATGTTATACTATGATTTGTATGTGAAAATATGGAGGCTGATTATGGCCTAAATGTATCTGAGAATGATGGAAAACATTTTCTAGAGTTTATTTATAACTTATGAAAGCTTATTTGATCACCATGCACTCATATATTTAGATTAAACAAGATCTTGAGTTTTTTTTTTCTCATTTTTAGAATATTGCGAAAAATATTACAAGAATAGTGAATATGAGTTGGATGTGAGCAAAGCTAGGTTTAAATGGTTCATATGATAATGTAGAAATGGTAGGATATGTTTTAGAAGCATTAGA
This sequence comes from Artocarpus hirsutus, assembly GCA_946598075.1. Classification (NCBI taxonomy): domain Eukaryota; kingdom Viridiplantae; phylum Streptophyta; class Magnoliopsida; order Rosales; family Moraceae; genus Artocarpus; species Artocarpus hirsutus. Next base: position 3,289 of record CAMOHE010043231.1, read on the forward strand.
ACTGGTTTGAAAAGATTTGGACTCGATTTGAGTTCGGAAGCATGAAACATAGTGCCTCTAGTTGCGACGTCGTGGTTAGTATTACGCGGTCGACCCTACCACCATGAGACACGTGGTCGACTGTAGGTAGTGTACGCAAATCGACTACACTATACCAGAGAGCCTAGTTATAGGCCACTTGAACCCCTTTTGTTTCAAATCAAATACTAAGTGTGTTTTTACTTGTTTTACAGATTAAAGACCATCGTTAATGTATCTTAAAGTGTGTTTGTGTAACACCCGAGTATTTTTACTACATTAAAAATTCATTAAGTTAAGGATTATATCAAGACAAAAAATACAGTTTAAGGAAAAATACTATATAATAACATGAAAAATTGTACAGTATTAGAGTAATGTAGTATAGGAATTGGATTGTTTAAGGTCATGCAGTACAGAAATTGGACTGTTTAAGTTAAAGCAGTATAGAATAATACTGCTTAGAGAATATAGATGAATAAGAAAGGTTATGTTTGGCCTCTAAAAATTAACCAGAGGCAAGTGAAATATTTCATACAGTCTAGGAATATGTTTTTGCATTGATTTGACCATAATAATGTAAGAAAATACTGTGTGATGAAAAATTACACAGTGTAAATTTTTAGGCCCTACAAAGTGGACACCCATTAGCTTTTTATTGGGCCACCAAGCCATGAAAGGTGGCCCAATCACATGGTGACATTTGGTAACCCAAAGGGTTACTTGATGAGTAACCAAGTGGATGAGGAAGCATTTAATACATGTTTATCACAAAAATCTCACTTCTTCTTCTTCCTCAAGTCACGGTAGCCATTGAAGGACCCTTTCTAAAATTTTCTTAACCCCAAAACTTTGCAAAAACACCCCCACTTAAGTTCAAGAGGTGAAGTTCAAGGGATTTTAACAAGTTTTAAGGTAAAACCTAAAGTTTTTTAAGGGTTTTTAGGGTTTTTCTTGAGAAAAATGAAAGGAAGCTAATCTATGGTGTTTTTGCATGAAAATAGTGTTCAAGAAGGAGATCTAAAGGAGCCTTGGAAGGCTAAAAACCAAAAATGCTATTTGGGGTAAGTTTTGAATTTCAAAGTTTTCACATTATGTGATTTTTAATTTGATTTTTGTTCTTTCAAAGGTATGTGGACTTTCAAGCAAAGTTTTGTTTAAATCCCATAGATACATGAATTATGGCATGTTGAGACTGTGAAACTTAGGGTTGAAATGTTGAAAATGTTAGTTTTTGCAAAAAGTGCTATTTTGTAATTTTAGTACTAAGTTTACAAAAATGTTTATTTAGCATGAAAATGATTGAAATAAGGGTTGGAACTACTCTTGTAAGGGTAGAGATGTTGATTAGAAATAGATTTTTACAAAAATGCCCTAAGGACTAAATTGAAAGAAAAAGTTTCTTCTCGATAGATTTAAAAATCAGCCAAAAATTTCCTCTAAACGTGGGAATTTTGAAAAAGTTAAAACATGAAAGTTGTAGATCTCGACGAAACTGTTAAGTTGAAATGACAGTTCGTCAAAAATCTCAACCGTTTGTGAGATTTTAATTTTACAAGAATTTGTTGAAATTGGAAAAAAATTTTAAAGGGCAAAAATGTCATTTTTGCAAAGGATTTTAAACATGGTACTTTAAGCAAAAATGTTCCTTATGAAAAATGGGGACTAATGGTTTAAAAAGATTATTTTTGGTTCCACGAGCAAAAATGCAAATATTTTTGTATTTGGGCCAAAAACATAAAATTGTATGAAAACTGGGTTTTCACTAGAGAACGTTGGTTTCTTATACTACTGTAGGCAGTAAGTATTATAGATGCTAAGTTTTAAGGATTTAAAGTTAGTCAAGGAATGAATGAAGGGAAATGAGATTAAGGGCAAAACGGTCACTTTGCGAAAATGGCCAAAACGGACCCGAAACGCCCGATGTTAAAAAAAGCTCTTTCACGGGAATTTTTTCGTAACATGTAAGAAATGGAATTTTAAAGTTACACAATGGGTTTTATAAGGTTACGAGGTTGACAAAAAACCCGTTAAGGGTAAAATCATCATTATTAAGGAAATGGCTAGAACGGAGTCAAACACTCCAATTTAGCATAACTTTTCTAGACGAAAAATGTTCTGTAATACGTTAAGTATTGAAACCGCCAGTGAGACAAAAAATTTGATAAGCAACGTTTAAGTAAAGGAAAAGTAACCCCGATGGGTTTATAAGGTCAAGTTAAGACAAGGGTAAGCGGATAGTATGCAAGTCAAGTTAAAGAGAAAGAATGTTTAATATTTATGTTTTATTATCAATCGAGTAGATTGATAAAAAGAAAGTTAATTGATAAGTAGGCTGCGTTTGATCAAGACACAGAGGCCGACTAACGAAAGGAAAAGGAATGAGACATGAATGGAGTAGAGAATGTTAGAGCCATAGACAGGTAAGTTTAGACCTCACCTACAGCATGAAGTAAATAATTTTCAAATGCTTATTATATATAAATGTTTGCAAATGTGTTTGTAATTGCTTTGTAAGTTGATTTTAAAGTATATTTGCATTTATTATGTAAATGGTTTTAAAGTTTAAAACAAGATTTGCAATGAGTTTGCAATTGTTATGTTTTAAGTATATTTGCATATTAAAATGCATAATGTTTTTAAGAGTTCAAGTTATGATTTAGAAAGTATTTAAAGTATGTTTTGCATTATGATAATGCATAATGTTTTATAGTTTAAGTTATAAGTTTTGTAATGCATTTGTTATGCAATAAGTTTCATAATACAAGTTATGGTTTGCAAACTATGCTTGCGTTTTATGTAGCATTTGTCATGCAATAAGTTGCATTTGTTATGCAATAGGTATTAGATGATAAGTTATGATTTGCAAAATGTGTTTGCATTTTATAATGCATTTGTTATGCAATACGTTGCATTCATTATGCAATAGATTTTATAGTACAAGCTATGATTTGCAAGCCTGTTGCATATGATGTGATTGCATTGGACATGCTCACTAAAGTTAATAAAAAGGTAACGTAAAGATAAAAAGAAAGTGTCGTACCAGCCTCTTTGTTATAAGGTAATGAAAGTAAAGTTAAAGTTTGACCTCCTAGATATGAGGTACATGACATCAATGTTCGATAGTTTTAAGTTTTCCACAAGAGAAGCATCATTTTTATAATCTCATGATTGATGATGTTGATACGAACACTAAAGTAAGATACAGAAAGATAAAGAACAAGGATGGAAAGTTAAAGTAAGATAACAAAAGATAAGGAGCAAGGATAAAAAGTTAAAGTAAGATAAGGAAAGTTAAGGAACAAAGGTAGAAGGTTAAAGAAAGAAAAAAATGTTCACAAGACATTCATAATTGAAAGTACATAATTGAGCATAAATGGAAACATGCATTTTAGTTTTGCTTGTTTTTCTTGTCATGAAATATTTAAAATGCTATGAAAAACATTATGAGGAATGTTTATGTTAAGTGTTTATGAGAACATTTTTATGTTTACAAGAAAAGATTTAAAAATAACGTGTTATGAAAAACGTTACAGAAGTGTTTTGTGTAAAAGTTTATGAGAAACGTTTTAGAACTGTTTTATGAAAAATGTTTATGAAATACGATTATGAAAAATGTTTCAAGCAAAAGGTTTTTATGAGAAAAGTTGTAAAGCATGCTTTAAATGATTTGTGAAAATATGTTTGAACTTACTGAGCGTAAGCTCATAAAAAGTTTCTTCATGTTGTAGGTAGCCTTACAGATGACCAGTAGGACCCGTTAGAAGAACTGGGTGCTGCAGAGGGCAGATGCAAAGATTTGAGTATGGATACCACCATGGTTTTGCTTCTGCTACTTAAAGAAAAGGTTTTCCATTGTTTAATGTAGTGTTTGCGAAGTTTTAAGAAATGTTTTCAAAAGTTTTAAGATTCATTGTACTAAATATGTTATAAAATTATAAAGTGAAATTTTAAGTTATGATTTAATAAATGTTCCTTGTTAAGTGTTAAGAAACGATTTGAAATGGTTTTAAAGACAAATGTTGAGTGAGGTCTCAACTTGAATGGTGACAAAGATCACAATAGTTTCTAAGTACATTTTAAAGAATGTTAAAGAAAAAAAATTTAATTCAGTATTTTTCTTACTAAATAAGTAAGATTACTATTTAAGAACAATGTTTATGAAAGTAAAGTGACTGCCCGAAAAGGCAGGTCGTCACAGTCTGATTGTCATGTAAATAAAAAGATGAATTATAATTAGGGAAGACATACTAAGAAACCATGAGATTGCATACTAATGTAATGTGTCTAAGTTTTGACATTAATGAATTGAGTTTACACCTAAGGTTGCTTGTTGTCCATTGGAGCTAACGTTTAGTGAGACGAGATTTACGGGGTGGACTTGTTTGGTATTAGAGATAGAGGTAGGACTCTAAACCCTCCTTCCTTGATACCCATGATTTTAAATAGTGTTTTGGCCATGCCTTATATTCGTAAAATGTTTTTAAGAATTGAATGGTATATAAATATTTCCAAATGTTTTGAATATGTGCATATCAAGTAAATGATAATAAATGTATAATGAAATCTCGGTATTAGTATACCAAGTAAAATAAAATGATTAGTTGGTTTTCAATCACCAAACGGTCTAAGATTCCTGTTTGGTTGAGTTCTAAGTGGATGATGCTACATAGATATCAGGTTTAGCAAAGAGCGACTTTGAGGGCAAGTTCTAAAGCCCGGTCTGAGCCACTACCGTGGTGATTATATTAGGCTTTGCACACAGTAAACACAAAGGAATGATTTGAGATAAATCACATAACATGAACAGTAAGCATAAATTTTATTTAATTATTTATTATTCCTTCGAACCTTATTTGAATTATTTATTTTACTTTATAAATGATGTTTTAGAATTCAAGTCCTACTGAGCCTTTTGCTTATGATTTCTACTGTTTTATTTTTCCCTCTCCAAGTGGTTTACAGTACACAGTTTACTAGAGTGCTGCTGTTTTACTCACGGAGTTCGTGGGTCGTATAGTTATTTGTTTTATCAAGGCATGTAATAATGTGACTTTAATCATGCTCTTTGATTAGATTTTGTTGGACTATGGTTTAGTTGTATTTCTTTTATGCCTATACTATATGTGCACCGTTGTGGGGTCTGATGGGACCCATATATCATTTGGCGGATTCTATGTTTTAAATTAGTTTTGAGATTTATCAAGTAATTTCCTTTTGCTATGTTTTAGTATTAGTACTATTCTAATTGAGTTTAAAAGTGTCATATTCTTGAATTTACTTAAAAAATGTTTTTAGAAATATAAGAAAATTTCTTATGTTTATAATTAATCTTAATTATTTATTTTAATTAAATCACTACGCCACCACCCCGTTTTGGATGCATGACACAAGCACTCTTAGCTCGAGCCTAAAATCCACTAGAGATTGACATCGTGAGGAGACCGCGCAAGGAGGTCAGGCAACGTAACCGCCTTGGACAAACTCAGTCATGACCCATCCTATGTAATCTCGTCACAGTCATGCACTACTACCAGAGAGATGTGGCCTTACAGCCCCACGAGGGGAGATCTGACCGTGCAATGCCGTCATTGCAAATGGAATACCTCCGATTGTCATCCACTTGCATTGGCCACCTCCATTCACGTTGATTGTTTTATTTTGGGGCAAACCGCGACTATCTCACTCTCCGTTCGAGCCGCCGTGGAGAATGTTACTAGATCATTGACAATTGTTGTTTGTTGTAAAGGAGACTGCCACAACATCACGTTGAGAGTGGCTTGTCAGTGACATCACGTCGGAGGTACTCGTCGGATCTATAGCAGTGTCACGCCATGTGATTGGCGTTGGATCTCTAGAGTCTTCTTTATGGTCTCGGGCGTCTTTGGCAAAGATGCAGAGGAACTAATTTTGTTGCTCGTGGGGGGGCGGTGGGGGTAACCCTTCATGAGTTTATCATTGATAAATGATAAACTATATTGATTTACTATTGTTTAGAATTTAACTGAAATTTATTAACGTTGAGTTCATCAGGGACAATTCCGTCTTTATAAAATCACATCACAGATGCATTTACCAAGTTGACCCACTTCGAGCCGAAAGAGCAACAACCCTACAGGGACAATTAGTATTACTTTTTTTTTACATCTTATATTGCACCTGTTTTCTAAAAACAAGGGAGGAAACGTGTTGAGGAAAACACAGTACTATTTCAATTAAACACAACCAGCATTTTGCGTGTTTTTCCATCAAGTGAAGAGAAGCTCACCCTTGCAGGACTGCGCAGGAACTGAACTCACCCTATTAATCTTGGTAAAATCTATTTAATTCAATTGCTGGACCCTTAATATTTTTTCTTAAAAAAATAACGTGATACTACTTAATCAACGTTAAATACGCATATTAATAAATAAATAAGCTAATGTCAAATTGATTTTACACTTTCTTATTGTGTGTACAAATGCCAAATACACAAAACACAACTAAAATTAATGTAACTTAAAAAAAAAAAAAAACCATGGAGAAGGACCCACAACTACCAATTGGTCAAAGTTGAAGGAGAAGAGCTTGGCGAGGAAACATAAAGCAAACTCGTTAGCGTTTCTCTCAAAGTTGTTTTAATGGGTTTCCTTTCTTCTTGGCTTTCTTCTCCAACTGTGGAGGCCAACCCCATCAACATACACACAGCAGTAATCAAAATAATGGGAATCTGATGTTTATCCATTTTTGATAAATTTCGATTAGTACTAGATTACTACATTGGATTTTCTTATATCTTCTTCGGGTTGAGAATAAAACTAATGCTTGTGAAAGGGAAAGTGGGTCATCATCTGTAGACACGTGTCCTGTGTTGTCAAAGAAGATAAGAAGTTGTTGAAGACGTGGCAGGTAAGCATGGTCCTGCTCAGGCACACGTCTCAGGTTTATCATTTATGGTGACATGGATTATTAGTTTTTCAATTATTGTTATTTTTAGTCTTCGATTTTCCAAAAGGTGCTTCGTAAGTGTTAATAGATGTTTAAAAGGACGGTGAGAATTAACGGTGAAAATTATTTTTATTGTAATTGATAAGAAGTAAAAATTATTTTTATTATAATATATAAGAGTTTTATATTATAGTAATTTTTTTGTTATTATTGTAATATATGAAAATTTTTTATTATTTATAATTAAGTTTGTGATAAAAATTAAGTGATAAAAACTATTACTAAACACCCTTTAAATTAAAACTAGAAAGTGATACTTTAGTCGCTCTATTCCGATTCTAAAAATCTAAACAAAAAAAGATATGTGAGGACCGTAATGCAGGGTAGTGGAGATTAATATTATATTTTTGTTGAGCAACCCAGTAGCTCGTGAGCTCATTCGGAGATCAGAATCGAGAGATTTTAAAAGCCGGAATCAAAATTAAATTTAATTAAAATTCAGTAACCAAAAAGACAATCAACCAAAGTCTAGAAAATTACATTTTTAAGAGTAGACTCATACCTTATCAAGGCACATTTTCTTTACATTAAAGATAAAGGGAAAAGAATGAATGATTTTTTTTTTTAATAATATGTTTACTTTTAAAATTAATAATGAGAGATTTATAAGACTTATATAATAGAAAGAACAAGTAAAGGGAATATGAATACTTACATACTCTTATTATTGATTTCTCGTTAAAAGAAATGAAGCTTAAATTTACTAAAACACCCTAGCTATAAGTAAAAGAATTTTTAGTCATATAAGAGGATGTTTTAATAATTATATAAATAAGATTACTATTTCAAAATTTAATAATTAAACACTTAAAAAAGGAATTGGATTGTTTCTATTGCATGGTTTTTTAGTTATATGCCTCCAAAACTTAGAAGCTTTAGTTTCATATCCTTGAAACTTAAAACTTTTACCCTATAAAACTTTTACCCTATACTTTCCAGCTTGATATTTGAATGTTTTAATGGCATTTCTTTTGTTTTTATCAATTCCATGGTGAAACCTCATTAAATTCTGTCTATTTTATTTGTTTCAGGGAGTTTTACATTTCAAATCAAAATATTAAAACCAAGGATTTGAAAGTATGTTAGTTTCTCAATTAATTTAGTTCTTTGTTTTAAATTTTGTTTAAAATATAGTTTTAGGTTTTTTTTTTTTTTTTCAATTCTTCGTAGTTTATTCCGAATAAATTGCATTTTGGAGACTAAACTTACGTTTTAGAGCTTTAAATTGGAGGTTGAAGATGATACCATGATCACAACCGCTCTGGTAAAGATAGCTTACTGTACAGTAGATATATTATGTAGTAGAGATCTATTGCTTCTAAAAGACAAAATTGATGTACAGTAGAGATATACTATGAAGAGGAAAAGTAGAGATTCTAGTTTAAAAGCAAAAGTAGAGCTTAACAGAGTAGTATGATTCCACTATAAAAGATGTAATAGAACTTCATTGATAATTGATCTTGATTAATTAATTTATTTTTTTTGTTGCATGTTTTATTCAATTTCTTTTAATTTAAATTATCTCTGTTGTGAAAGCAATAATAAAGCTCAAGTGAATAGTAGAGATTTGTTGTGACAACATGGTAAAGCTTAATACAGCTATTTTGTGTGATTATTTTTAGTTTTCGGTAGAATTTTTTTTGGCTTGATTTTTTCTCATTTTTAACATTTTGTTTAATTATTATATGTTAGGAATTAATGACTCATATAGTAATTATTGTTTATTATGGTGGACAGCATAAGGAAGAGAAAGGCTCATACCAACGGGTAGAGAAGAACAATGATAGGCCTATTGCCATTGTTATTCATACAGATGTTATATTTGTAAATTTGGTCAACAAATTGTACCTAACTAAAATTGTTCTTGTAACAATTCCGAAGTTTAATGGTATGCATACGACTTTTATAGTTTATGGGGCATATCGAAATAATAACTAAAATTCAGAAGAAAATTTAGAAATTCATGCTCTCATTTAAATGCTCACACTCATGTGCACTATATATTTACACTTGCATAACTTCTCAGGGGTCCTCCTGTTGCAGGCTTACACCCCCTTCTTAGTCATTTGCTTCATTTAGTTATGTTTAGAAAAATACTTTTTGATCTGCTAAAATTTAGTTCTCTTAGCAATAGCAAACACACATATACGTGTAGAATCTACACATAAAACTAGTAGCATGTGCTGACACAAGTTAAATATTGGATATAAATAAAAGAAACAAATATTATTTAGGGAGAAAGAGGCAATTAGGATTTTTTTTGGGAGGAATAAAACCAAATAAGAAAAATTTTGGATAAATTAATAAATAACAGTAAATTCTAGATTTATCGAGTATATCCTGAAATCATCAGATGACTAAATTTGATAAATTAAGTAAGTATCAAGTTTATTCCATAACCAACTATAGTGCATCTGAGATTTACCTAGTAAAATCTAAATCCTAAACTATATGCTTTTTTGCCAATATTTACTAATTCTTTTAGACCTTGTTTGGTTGGAGGGAAACGTGGAAGGAAGGAAACGGGTGAGGACATAAGCGGAAGGCTTTTGTGATCGGTTAGTCATTTGTTTGGTAGGAGAGAAAAGAGGAGGTAATGGATTAGGCGGGGAAAATCCCTGAAACGAACTCCATTTTTAATCTATTCCAATATAGAGAGATTAGAAGAAGGAATCTGTAACAAACACAATAAGAAAAAGGTCCTCTCCTTCCTCCCCCTTTTTCTCAACTAGGTTATCTACTTTTCTTTCTTTCTTGTTTTCTTTCTTTCTTACCAAACACAGCTTTATTTTCATAGTACATTCTAATTTTTTTAGTCAACAGACTTATATTTTACCCTTGAAAAACTATTTATTAATAATTGCATATAACTATATTCACTATCATAAAGATTCAAAACTAGTCCATTAGCTCATCAAAGGAAAAAAAAAATAACCTAGCCCATTAGCTACAGTTTCGCAACAAACATAAGAAAATTTTTAAATATTTTTAACCTTTTCTTTTTCCTCTAATCCAGGTACCCAGCTAAAGACGCAACTCCCCAACCTATTCCTTTCCCTTCCAGTAAGTTTGCAAGGCTTTATATGTCATGACCTGTAAACGTCACATCTTTTCAATCAGTTACAAATATTATACATCAACTCTTGTAACACAAGATCTCACACAATTCAATCTCTCAAAGGCGTGACGTTCATCGTTGGTGCTTAGTTGTAAAATCGTAATGCATTACAAGCATTAAATCACTATGGTAGTTGATGAGATAAAGCTGTAGATAGTGGGCAATGGGCAACAAAAAAATTTTCAATTATTATAACTGCGTGAGAAAGATTGATGTCTCTCTGTGATTTAAGGTATAATGGTGGGCAATAAAACATAAAAGAAACATTGACTTTTGAATCTTTCTCAACGGCTGGAGTTTGAAGTGATTCTAAGATTTCATCATCCTTCTATCATACTTTGTTTAGAGGGAAACTGATCTCTATTTGTATGCTGATAATAGTGTTAATGGCAGCAACAAAAGAGATCCTAACCGGTACGTTTGTTACTCATCATTTGACAGAACAGGTTACCTAACTAACTTTGGACATAACGGTTACGGCAAAATTGTCAACTCAACCTACGGCTTTTCCTTCCCATGTTTTCTCGCCAGAGACAATGGGATTGTTGGTAGCAGAACTTCCACTGGCAGTAACATTATTTGAATTCCCTGCTTCTACAACACTGCCAATTTCAACGTTTTTCAGTTCAAGAATTGAAGCTTTAGTGGCTAAAGAGGCATTAGCATGCAAAACCGGGGCAACTAGTGCAGGCTGTGCAGCATCGGCATTGTGCTGCTTTGGCATTGTTTCAGCAGGAATACTGGCCCTGACCCCAAAGTTATCCATACTACTTTTCTGCTGCTCTGCTGATGTGGCCTCATTCACGGCATGAAGTTGTTGCAATCGGTAATCGGTTTCAGGCCGACGACATACCTTCCTTAGTGGCACAATTTCCTGAAAAATAAAAATCAAGAACACACCACATCAGTTTCTCCCTACAAAACAATCAGGTCAAAAACTCTGCAGAAAGCCCATAATGGTGTTTACTGGAACATGGTACTATGTCCTGCTTTTCTCACAGCTTTTGAGTGACTGAAAATCAACTCTTGACAAGGACTGGTGAAAACATGATTTCCTCCCAAATACACTGATTAAAGTGCATCATTCATTATGGGCTTCACAGATCTATGTTGGATTAAGTCTGTGAAATCATTACTCAGTGATTATTGATTGCAAATCTTTCCAAATGATGTCATCCTCTAAAATTTGATCTAAAATGAAGGCAACAAATTTCAATTCACTTTGCTCCATTGAAATTGGAACAATGCACAAATCTAAATCTAGATCTTTACCACTAAACATAGCTCATCTCCTCTTACAGTCATGAACGCTCTTATCCGGAATATCAGGGCATAGCAAGATCAGAATTACTTTATTTGTTAGTTTTACTAGTTAAGGAACGTAACAAAAAATGGTCTTTTTTCCATGACCATGAAAACATTCCGTTTTTTGCAATCTTATTTGGGAAAAAGAAGCAAGATTAGCTTAAAACAAGTAAACAATTACACTAACCCCATGCAATTATTCTAAAGACCAAAAAATCATCATTTCCCATAAAACAGCTTCTCGAGTGATTGAAATCAATCACCAAAGGGATCATGATCCTAATTGCAAACATAACTATAAATTGTCTATATCTTGTTCGTCATCCATAATATATTTACCTCGGACTGATCATGATCATAGCGCACCAGAAACCTGCAACGACACCCCCTCACATCATGCCTTCGTCTTTGAGCATCAAGCACATGAGCATCAAAATAAAGAGCTTGCTCTTTACCCTCCTGTACAATTTCACACATGGAATTCGCAAGAAAATGTAATGAGAAATGACTTAATATTCAATAACATATAATTTTTAATCAACCCCACAGAACAAGTCTCCACCTGAAAACAGAGAATGAGATCTCCAGGAAGAACTGCAACACACTCTGATGATTCACATGGGAGAGAGCGCTGTCTGACATGCTTTCTTATGTTAACCCACTCATCCTCCTCAGGTCCAAAACCAACAAAGCGAACCAGTACTTCCTGAACAGAAAAACAAGATTTTATCAGAATAACTGAGGAATTAAAAGCTGTATAATCGACAAATAGCTGCAAAGTAATTTATCAACTGAAGAAATTTGGTGACCAGCCTTTACAAAATGGTAAGAAGCTCAATTCGTGCAAAATAAGTGACTACCGCCCAATCAGTTTGGTGACCAGCCTTTACAAAATAGTCTCTAAAGTGCTTGCCAACAGAGTTAAAAATATCCTGGAAGGAACAGTTGCACAGGTTCAAGGGGTTTTGTAGGCAGAAGACAGATTCTAGACCTGGTTTTGATAGCAAATGAAGTGGAAGAAGACTATAGATCAAGAGGCAAAGGAGTTGTAATCAAAATTGACTTCGAGAAGGCCTACAACATGGTCGAGTGGAAGTTTTTAGACTTTGTGCTTCAACAGAAAGGGTTCGGTTGTCAATGGAGAAATTGGATGATGGGATGGTTGTCCTCAATCTCCTACTCAATGATGATTAACAGAGGGCCTCGAGGCAAGTTCTCTGGATCTCGGGGCCTACGACAAGGCGATTTGTTATCCCCATATTTGTTCATAACGTAGTTGACGCTTTAAGCTCGGTTGATAGAGCTGTGGATCGGTGTCTTTTAAAACAACTTCGGATAGGGAGGGATGGAGTTCGAATTTCTCATCTTCAATTTGCCAACGACTTCGAGACCCCCAAAGATGACAATCTCTCAAAACTTATTGTCCATTTTGGAAGTGTTTTGTCTAGTTTCCGGGTTAAAGATTAATTTGAAGAGGTCAATTTTTGGAATCAATATCGCAGAAGATCGAATCAATCACTTGGAAAATCTCTTACAGTGCTCAGTTGGTGCATGGACTAGCAAGTTTTTGGGGCTGTCCCTCAGAGGCAGTCCTTTAACGACCTCCCTTTGGGATCTCGTGCTGGCTAAAGTGGCAAACAGATTAGCAGGTTGAAAAAAGGCTTTCGTGTGTAAAGGTGGTAGACTTAAGTTGATTCAATCAGTTCTCTCCTCTCTTCCGGTGTATTTCTTGCCCCTATTCAAAATCCCCAAGAATGTTGCAGACAAGATTGAGAAAATGATGAGAGATTTCTTTAGGAGAAGTTTTGATTATGAATCATCTGCCATCTTGTGGCTTGGAATAAGGCTTGTAAATCAAAATGCAAAGGCAAATTGGGCATTGGGAACATCATGAAAAGAAACGAAGCCTTGCTTTTTAAATGGTTGTGGAGGTTCCCTCTCAAGGAGGATGCCTTATGGCATAAGGTTATTAAAAGCAAGTATGGATTGAGCTCTAATCAGTGGGATTCTGGTCCTACTATCCCCTGGAAAATAATCCAGTATTTTGCCTTTTTTTTTTTCCAACAAGTGGATTGGAAGATTGGTTCAAAGGAAAAAGATAAGATTCTCGGAGGACTATAGCATTGTGATGTCTCTTTCGGTAAAGTTTCCAACTCTATACAGATTATCAAGCAGTCACCAAGAACCCATAGCTCATTTTGTATCTGCCCACGATCATGATTCCAAAATTGAAGGCGATTAGGATTTCAAGTTCACAAGGAATTTGTCTAATAAAGAAACCTTGGAAGTTTCGGAACTTTTATCAACTTTAGATAGTTTCCACAGATAGGAAGGTATTCAAGACAGGATCCTTTCCTCTTTCCTCACTTCTGACCCAAACACCCCGGATTTTTATCTTCATAATTTTGTTTGGAAAACCCATGCCACTACTAAAATTAAAGTGTTTTGTTGATTACTATTACTTAACAAACTGAATAACTCGTGAGTCTTTGAAAAAAAGAAATTCATTCCTCTTTATTTCTCCAGGTTGGTGTGTCTTGTGCAAGAACGGAGGGGAGTCCAGGCACTGCCTATTTTTACGTTGTTCCTTCTCCCACGAACTATGAAGTCTCCTATTGAAGGATTTGGGAATAAAATGGGTATTCCCACAAAGTTGTAACGAGTTAGGCACCTTTCTATTCAGTTTCGAGTCCGACGACAGGCGAAATCTTTTGGGGCAGGCTACAACTATCGTAATATGGTGGGGAATTTGGCTTGAAAGAAACATAAGGGCCGTTTGATATTGTTTTCAGAATAGGTGAAAATATTTTTGTTTTGAAAAATGAGAATTTTTTGAGAATTGTGCTGAAAGTGTTTTTAAAATTTTTGCCTCGAAAAGCGTGTGAAAACATTTCCAAAAATTCTGATAACAAAAACAAACAAGACCATAAGAATCTTTGAAGGCTTAAAGGAGGATCTTCTAGCTACATGGGACAAGATCAAAGTCAACATTGCTCTTTGGATTCATCCCAATAAAGAATTCTCAGGCTTGACGTTTGCTGACCTAATTAGGAATTGGTCCCTATTTTTGTAGGATAGTTCTGTTAGTCAGTCAACTAGTTGTTTTTTCTTCAATTTGGTAATGTTGAGGGTATTATATTTTCCTCTCTCATTGTTGGTTTCGTTTTTTTTTTTTTTTTTTTTTTTTTTTTACTTTTTTCTTCCTTGTAATATTTCCTTTATCAATAAAATTCCCTTCTTTTCTTTTTCCAAAAAAAAAAAAAAAAGCAACTGAAGAAATTTGAGAAAATGAAATCAACAAACAAAATAGGTATTAAGCGGCCAAAAAAAAAATTTAAGGTGTTTGAAAAAATAGTTTAAATCATCAGGTTGGGATTGAGAACTGCAGCACGTGAAAGCTTTACACTGTAGCTTTTTACACTAGAATGTGAAAGCCTTACAATGTTTATAGTTCAGACCATTGGTTTGAACTACTCTTCCAAACACCCTAATTATCTAACCTAAAGAATAAGATTTTTGCATAACAATTGAAAATATTGTTTCCTAGTAGTTGGAGAAGCTAAATGGCCATTTTTGTAAGCATCAGTTGTCAAAAATTAAACCACTCCCCGTGACAACTGTTACCCTCTCCGATCCTTTCCATTCTTTAATGTTCCAAACTCAAAACTTTTGAAGTTCACTGCATGCAACCAGACTACCAGCAATCATGCATCTCAAGCTCAATAGGTGCCACTTATACCTTTATGCTTATTTTCAATTGCTTATCTAAATTCTCATATGAGAAACCTATTCACACGTTTATAAGATAGCATTATGTAATATTTGCTGCACTAACTGTCAGTTCTATAATTTGTGACATGTGGGTTTTCATCCTTTCGAACAAACTTTGTTTATTTTGTAACCTGCTTTCAAAGAACCCTGCTTAGAAAAATTATACAACTTTCACAAACTTCATGCAAACTACAATCAGCTTATCCTTAGGTAAAAAAGGGAAAGACTACAGAAAATAAAATAATTAATCAACTCAAGAAATTATTAGTCATTTTAGAGCAAAGGTTTTAAAGAACGCAAATGGCATTCAGAAAAGTAGTAAAGACATGCAAAAAATCCTGTAAGTTAATAATCTTTAAATTAGTTGAAGTTGTAGACGCACAGGGAAAAAGGTTTTGAAAAATTACCGGATCACCAGACTCCAAATATCTATGAGATAAAAAGTTAGCAACGTCATACCTGCACACAAAAGACAAGTAAAATAAGTGACTCCATATTAATATCCTACTGCAGAATAGGGATCATTCCTAGAAACATCCTATCACAAGATTGAGTCAATGATGTTGAAAGCAATTATGCCAAAGGCTGATGCAAGCATGACGAGAAGTTAAGAACCATGTAATGATGCAATTCTCTCTCCTAGGCAAATAACTACATTACTGATAATATATTTAACATAACGAGACCATCCACTAAGAAAGACAACGGGATGCATCAAGATGTCAGCTACAAAACGAACTATAATTTCTAGAAATGATCGATAGAGTTACCAACCATGCACCATCCCTCCCAGATTTTGCTTCAAACTCCATTACAGAATTTTCTGAAGCACCTCTTCCTGTGCCTACAACTGTTCAAGAAAGAAGAGGATGAAACAAATAAAATTCATCAAAACACAAAACAATGTAAACACTCAAAGATTTAGTTGTTGAAAGGGGATACACTTTCTACAACTGCATGAACTATCAAGCAGTGAACTATATAAAAAGCACTCCAGAAAAAATTAAATACTTGCTTACGTGGCTTGAGAAGAAAGTCTTCAGTAGGGACAGCCATGGATGTGTGTGGTGGAAATGTAAAGTAAAAATAGATACAGAAACATAATGAAAAAATGATAATGAAATACCAAAAAGGAGGAAGTGGAAGTAAAACATGAAGAAGAACACAATCCACCTGAAGGAGCAGGTATAGGAGCAGTTATAGGAGCAGTTATAGGTTGGGGCAAATTTCTCACTGGAGTTGAATCATCCCGAGGCGTAGATGACACGCTTAACATCCCAGGATTCCTACTTAACTTTGCCCTTATAGCATATCTCCTATTTTGGAACCAATTCCAAACCTATAATGATAACCCAAAATCAGAAACAGCCCCTTCAATAATGTTTACTGGTGGATTAACTTAACAAAATCATCATACTTGCTTCATTTGCACCGTAATCTTGCCCTTCCGGTCTGCTGATTCACTGAAACAAAAAAACGAATTCATCAATTTAAGCTCTAGTACTTATTGTAAAACATAAAAAGAACATAAGGAATTTTAAAGCTCGTAAAGTAAAAAAAAAAAAATGAAAATAAAAATAAAAAATAAGACAAACCTGAACTTGTCTGCGAGACCAACAAGAATTTCACGCGCCGGCATTGTATTATTATGTTCTTGTAGAATAGCTTCCATCTCCGCAACCTTAAAACCATAATTTGGAAAAAGATGTCATTGAGAGTATTAAAACGGCAACAAACCTCATAAATATTGCCTCTACTCTATATTTAATGAAAAATATTCTTGCACTAACAACACATGAATGTTAAACAACACATACAGATGCACACATACACGTTTACGTAATACGTATTAAAAGAATAGGCGACTGTTTTCTTCTCTTTTTTCCCCCTTTTCCGTAATATCACAAAAAATATATATTAAATTTCTTTTACAGTCCTCGCTTCAATAGAAGGGGGAAAAAAAGAAAAACTATAAAGCAAAAATGCCAATTATAATGTTAATATAGTCTGATCATATAGACTGAAATGCAAAAAACCTATAACCTATAAAAAGGTAGACACAAAATTTTTTGGCAAAGATGGACAGATAAACACATAATAAAAGTCAGAATAAAAAAAAAAAAATCAGGCACCAACTGAAGAAATTAGAAAGAGCATAAAATTAATAGCTAAATAAGTAATAAATAAATAAAATAAAACAAACCAAACCAAAACAAAACAAAAGGGGGCCAACTGAGCCGACCCATTTAAGAATCCCAACTCAATCTTCAAAATTCTGCTCTAAAAACAAATTCTCATGAATCGAAAATGCAAATAAAGATGAAAGATTCCAAGTTTAAGTTCGAATTCACGAATCAAAAACCGCAATGCCTACTCGGAACTTTCAACTCTACATTTCGATAGAAAAAAATAATCCACATTTCTACGTGTTGACTAATTATACAATGAATAAGAGGTGAGAGAGGGAGAGAAATAGAGACCTCGGTAGCCGTGAAACGGAAGGCAGGGCCTCCATTACTGGGAGGCCTACCCATCTGAGCTTCTCCCTTTGTTTATCTCTCTCTTGTGCCTTGTACAAAAAGCGCTAATAATCCGATAAAGAAACTGTGATTCTATCCCGATTGTCAACTTCTTCTATATCTGTATCTATATTAAAAAAAAAAAAAAAAAAAAGACTGCCTTTTAGATTCAGACAAGACAGGAAGAGACAAATTTGTTGTTTGAAATCCTAAAGAATTTTCGAGAAAAATAAAGTAGAAACTAGAGAGAGATTTGTTATTTATATAGAAGTAGAAAGAGAAAGGAAATAGGGATTTGAAATAAGAGCAGCAAAGTCAGGGTCAGATGACTGCTCTCTCTGCCCAAACAGCGCCCTATTTTTTTTTATTTTTAAGGTAGGTAAAAATATTTTTATTTTAAAAAATAAAAAATTTTAAAAACTATATTAAGAGTATTTTTTAAATTTTTTATTTTAAAAAAGTATGAAAATATTTTTAAAAATTTTAAGAACAAAACTTAAAGGGCCGAGGAGTTTTTTGACTTTTTAATTATTGAAGCCGTTTAGTATTGTTTTCAAAATAAGTGAAAATATTTTTATTTTAAAAAATAAAAATTTTTTTAGAATTATACTAAGAATGTTTTTAAAATTTTTATCTCAAAAAATTATACAAAAATATTTTTAAAAATTATGAAAACAAAAATAAATGGGGCAATTATTTTTTTAAGGATAAATTGATAACAAACAAGCTTTTATTTTTTATTTTTTTTTACTGAAGCAACACTAACCTTCAAAAACAATGAAAATGGCAAACTTAACTTAGGTCCGACTATTTTTTTTCTCATTTGACAATCACGTGCCTGCACATAAATGAATATTAAAATATTTTAGTAAAATAATTATTATTTTTTATTTTAAATAAATTAAATTGAATCAAATTATAAAAAAATTACATCATTAAAAAAACCTTGGAGACTCATCCCTAACCCCCCAACCACATAACAACAAATCTTCGACCTACCCACCATTCAACAACCATCTCCGACCACCCAATCTCTCCCTCCCCAACTTTCTTTTTCTTCTTATTCTCTCCCAAATTTGAAAAACTCAAATCCCTCACTCCCATCTCTTACATCTCCACGACAAGGGCGAAGCTACGAAATGGTGACAATGGAGCTACAACGAAGATCTACACAACGAGGCGCTCGATGGCTCTCTTCCGCAGATCCCCCTCCTCTGATGTGCCATAACGCTCTTTGCACCTTCCTTGTCCTAATTCTACCATCTCCTCTATCTCTTTCTAATATGAAAAAAACACCATTGATATAAAACCCATCTCCTCTGCCACGTCCTCAAGTCTAAGCTACCATGAACCAACCCTCTCAATTGCAAATTTGAGACGAGGCCACCACGAGTTCGAGCTCTTTGTCCTGAACTAACCCTCTTTGCACGCTAGCCCAATTTCCTTATTGTTGTTGTGAGCCCACTAGCATCCTTCACTGTCGGCCTTGGCCAAAACTCCATGTTGATTTAGATTTGCTCTTTAAAAATTTATAAATCAAGGGTTGAGTTTGTTCTTTGTGCTCTGAGTTGTTTTCCTAAATGTGTGATTTCCAAGTTTCATGTTATTAAAAGATTTATAGACCATCTAAAAAAAAGGATAAAAGACTTTTGGGCTAACATTCATGGTGTTCATTTGTGAATAGGATAAAAGATTAAAAAAATTGCAGATCATGAAACAAAACAAAAAAAGCTATAGTCATGGCCATTTCCTGTTGTCGAAGCTTAAGGGAACTCACGAAGTAATTAAAGGAGATCGAAGGGAGGAACGGCAACAGGTAATGATGGGATTGATAGCACGATTGTTGTAGGCCTAAGCTAGGAAAGATGAAGTTTTTTTATTAGTTTTTTTAAAAAAAAAATTGTTAAATGGTATTTGATTTGATTGGGGGTATCTTTGTCTTAAAAAAACAAATGATGATCACGTGATTAGAACGTGATTGACAAAGGTGAGAATATGGACGAACATCGTCCTTTTGCACCGTTTTTGAGAGTTCAAAGTCATTTCAGTCAAAAAAAAAAAAAAAGGACTTAATTTTCACTCTTTAAATAAATCGTCGACCATTGGGGTTTTACTATTTTTCTAATTGTACTTATGTGCCCTAAACTTTTCATCCGTTGCATGTTATACACTAAACTTTTAATTTTAGCATTCAAGATCTTAAATTTTAGGGATATTATTATTTTAATACCATGTGTTTTAGAGAAATTATCAAATGGTATTCTATAGTTTTCCAAAATATTATTTTGATACCTTGAGTTCATGTTTTTTGACGTAAAATTTCAATCTTATTCCTTTATTAATAAATCTCGAATTAATTTTGTAAAATTATAATAGAAAATCCAAACACAAGATTAAATAAAATTCATTAAAGAAAAACATATATATGAACTTATTTATTTTTTGGCATTATTTGTATTTATTTTCTTTTATAGTTTTCATAAAATAATTTAGAGTTAATTAATAAAAAAGGCTCATTAAAAATTTCAGTCACTAAACATGGACTCAGGTGCCAAAATGATATTTTCAAAAAATCATAGTATACTATTTTTTATTTTCTAAACAACATCGTATCAATGTGATATTTTCTTAGAATATAGGTACCAAAATGATAAAAATCCTAAATTCTAAAATTAAAAAGTTTAGGATCTAACTTGCCATCTAACCAAAAATTTAGAATCTTTTTGGGGAAAAATCTTAAGTAATTTTTGTCTTTTAATGATGTTTATTGTTTGTAGGACCGTAATTTGTAACAAATTTTATAATTTGAGGTTCTATTTGTTAAAATTAAAAGTTCAAAATCTAAATTACTAAACATTTAAAGTCTAAGGTGCACTAGTGCATTTAATTTTGGTGTAATAAGGTAAAGGGTAGTATCATCCGTTTATAATTTGTTTTAAGCAAAACTTTTTAAATTGATACAATGGATTTTTTTTTTTCCAAACAAGCTTATGTTAGACATGTATGCCCTAAGGAGTAAAAATGTAATAAGTTTTTGAAGACATTTTTATCAATAAAGAATTCATTTATTATTCATATACCAAATCTTGTCCTCTTTACGTTCATATTTGTTGAATGTATGATAAGCAAACAATAGTCTGAGACTGTCGGTGTAAACCTTTAAGAATTGGGCATATGATGGACAGATTATGCAGAAGACACGATTCTTAAGGTGACGGTCTAAATCATAAGATCCGCAATCGAGGAAATAAAATTGGGCGCTTTATTCATGTAAAGATTGTTATGTTGTCTATATCCCTATTGGGAGATGGTTTGTCTTGACCATCGGAGGTGGACTCCGTGAATAAAAACATTGGCACGTTGTCATAGGTGACGATGTGTTGGATCGGGACATAA
>CAMOHE010043232.1:0-23619 GCA_946598075.1 Artocarpus hirsutus
CTCTTGCTCTGTTATAAGCAAAGCTTACGTACATGAATGGTTTACATTTTATGAATTTTGATATTTTTGGTTTATATATGCTGTTTCTAGATTTTGAATTTGTATTCCTAGATTACAAAACTTAATATAGTACTTTAACAGCATGTAGGTTATTTAATAAATTTTAAGGATACTATAATGTTATTTGGTGGGAGGAAGAGAAGTTATAGGATGGAGATAAATGATATATGAGGAATAGAAAATGAAAATGATGAAAAGTAAAATTATTAAAATTATTATTTTTATTTTTATTATTATTTTCTTTTGTTGTTTGGCAAAAGAAGAGGGAGGGAAAGGAAGATATGTTTATCCTAAAAAAAAGGATTCTGTTTGACATTGTTTTTGTTTATGAATTTTAGCATTAGACTTTTGGAAAGCCATAATTCTTCTACAAACTAAGCAGCTTTCAAGAGCCAATTGAGCCAAGTGCCTTGTGTATTTTATAGATTTGATTGTAGCATTTTAGTTGAGTGATCTGAATTTTACTATCAAAAGTTCAATGTTATAGCGGAGCCAGTTCAAGGTTTTAGAATTTTATATACACTATTAGAGAGATTGTTATATGTCTGTTTCAAATGTTAGAGATTAAAGATTACACTAGAATATATGAAAATACATATTTTTAATGTATTTGGATTTAGGTTGGAGTACTGCGGCACTTAAATTTGAGGCCGCGGTGCTAGAAATGTGTGTTTAGCATTTTAGGGACAATGAGCCCAGCGCCTCGATGCTCGGCTTTGCCATGGTGCCCAATGTTGTACGTGAAAAAATGTTGATTTTTGATCAACGTCATGACGTCCACCAGAGGTGATGTATGTTGAAATATTGTATCTTTTGAGTTGTTTTGGACTGGTGTACTTATTAGTTGTATGTTTTCATACAAAGTTAAACACCTTTTTCGAACGGAGATATCTATTGTAATAGTTGTGACATTATATAAAAAGATACATTTATAAATAAAAAGGTACATTTATATAAAAGGCTGTATAAATTGAACTCGTTATGTCCATTCATGAAATAACAGCTTTGTCTAGTGGCAGAGCTAGAACTTTGCTTCAAGGGCGACATAAGTTAAAATGTAAATAAAAAAAAAAAAAGAAACTCTAGAAACTATCAATATATCAACTCTCAATGCTATAAAATAGTTGGAAAGACATGTACTTTCAATTTTTTTGAATTTTTTTACTATGTAAATGTAAAATTTTCCTTAAAGTTTAGTTTCTTCTTAATATACTATTCTCCTCTAAGTTTAGTTTAGTTAAAAAAAAGAGTAGAACACGTATGAGAAAATAATTTTGATAAAGCAAAACTGATAATTATTTAGGAACTGTAAAAGAGTTGCATAAAAAAAGATTTAAGTATAAACACAATAAAAAAAATTTATTTTAGTAAGGCAACTAGGAATATATATTTGCGAAGGCCATATTAATTAAAAAATAATATTATTTTAGAGAACTAAAAGAAAAAAAATACTTAAATAGAGGTATATTTGAGAAACTTTAATGAAATGGGGGCAAGAAACAAAAGATTAATAAGGTACATATAAAACATAATTTAATAGGAAAAATTTGTTAATGATGGGGCATATATAAAATTTTGATAATAAGAGGGGAAAATATATGAAAAGTTTTTAAATAAATACTATGGATAACAGTATAAATTACCAAAAATCCAAGGGGCATATGCTCCCTCCCAACCCCAAGAAAATCTATAGATTTTATTCATTGTTCTAGGACATAATTTTATTTCTAGATATTGTGTTTAAAAGTTTATTGTATTTTAAGAGTAATTTCTATAAAACTTTAGCGAACTTTGAAAATTAAGGACAAATAAAACTTTTAAGAAAATATTTCCATACGCCTCAAACCCATCTTATTTCTAGAATTTCATAGCCTCCATTTCTTGTTCTACTCAAAACACTCAAATTTTTATAAATTTTACTTTAAGCTAATTATACTGACATCTCTTGTGTTTTGTCAAAATAGTAGAGAAACCCTCTTTACCGAAACTAAGTATAGTAATACCACTTGGTCTAAACTTTTTTTAATTTTGATAAAATGACAAAAATACCTTTTTTGATCTCAATCATTGATTTAAGAACACCAAATCACAACCATTAATTCATTCTTTTAAAAAAAATAGAGAATTAAAATGATAATTAACAAATTTAGTAAGATCTAGCTAGTCTTAAAATATTAAAAATTATTGATTTATAACGAAAAACATACTTTAATTTCTTGAAAATTTGAAAAAAAAAAGATCATGAAAATTACTTTTATGAGAATGAAAATTATAGTACAAAGCGTGTCAAAATCAATCGAACTCATTTATTATTGCAATATAAATGTAAAAACATTATTTCAGCAACACATATAGCTAAAAATGTACTTATATGCATGGAGAGCTATTTTTAGCATTTTAAGAAAATTTAATGGTTAAATTTTGGTAAACTTTTATAGTGAACTAACAAAAGCAAATGTTTTTGTAATATTTTTTGAAAAGTTAAGGATATTGACGTTCAATGTAATTAACTTTTTTATTTTATACTCAAAATTGTAACTTACTAAATGATTTAATAATTAAAACATACAATTATATTATTTTTTTTCACAAAAACCGCACTTTTTTCCATATTATATTTTTTCTGAAGAAAAAAATCTAGCTTTGACGATATTTGGAACCAAAGAGGAACCAGAGTAAAAGTTACAATGCAAATCTATAATTTATATCTACAATCTGTATCCATAACATATATAGAGAGGAGAATGAGTTTGCATATTTTATCCATCAACTAAGTAATCTAATGATCCATGTTACTCAATTCGTTTTTTAATTTTAAATGCAATGGTATAAATTTATTCATATGGCTTATGTATTCTCTCATACTCATGTTTCAGTCTTGTTTATTTATTTTATTTGACCTTGTTTTGATTTTTAACATTGTTTGTTTAGTTTTTTTTATTACTCATAGTATCCATATTTGTTGGGCACTTCTTTTTTTTTTAAAAAAAAAATAGCTAAAAAAATGTACAACAACAAAACATACAAACTTCTGATCTTCATTTAAAAAGGAAAAACTTTTTATTAGACAACATAAAAAATAAACAACCAAAATAAGAACGTTGTGCATATATAAAATATTTTGTACATATATAAAATATTTTTAAGTATAATCAGTTCTTCTAATTGTGATTATGTAAATCTATCAATATTCTCATAACAAATATTTATGCCTAAAAATTTTAAAATGAGACAAGATAATTATTAATATTAAAATATTAAATATACATGATAACTTCAAATGATTTTTTTTTTTTTAATCTAACATAAAAGGGGACGTGAGTTAGGCATGTCTGCCTAGGTGCTAGAATATGAAAGAAGAGCACAAACCTTTTAATAATATTTGATATTCTTTGGCAGCTCTTTGATTGCTTTGGAATTTAGATCATCTTTGATGCAATTGTCAATTGTCAATTTTACATTTCATATTAAAATAAAATATGGGTTAATTTGTTTAATATTATTATGTTTTTGAGTTCTAATACAAACAATGCAATTTCAAACGTATATCTATTTTTAGTCATAACTATTAAATTTACAAATTTATAAACATATGTTCAATTTGAAAATAACAGAAGTGCTATTTGTCTCGAGTAGGACAAACTTACCATCGACATGCCTTCTAGCGAGACATGCCACAAGACTCATATGCAATGTGACAATAGAATTTTTTTTTTAGATATTTAAATCTTTTGTTTCATTTGCTAACACATTAATGATCCTTGAGTTTTTTAAATGTTACACTAATGATGCTTTTGCAAGAAAAACATTAAAAATATAACAGATTTTATCACGTAAGACACATGTAAATATAATTCATTAAAATCTACTACGAAAAGCTTATTTAGCCTTTACAGATACCCTAACTGGTCAAGGCGGAGGATCTTTGAAGGCCACTGTAGTTAAAAGGACTCCTAATTTGTGTTCCTTTAATCCATCTTCTAACTTAATGAGGAGAAATCTAGAAAAATTATTTTTAGATTGTTTAATATATATAAGGGTGTTTAAATCGATTAGGTATATATGCTTCACTTGATGAAATCAATCAATTTTTAATGTTTTTGTTGCAAACGTATTACCGATATAACATTAAAAAAAAAATTCAGAGACTGAAAGTTAATGGATCAAAGTAAGACAATCGAAACTCAGAGCCAAATTCATAAACCAAAAGTAAATTTGACCTAAATAATGGGAAATGGAAACTTTTTGAAATTGTTCATCGATGAACTCTCTAGATCTCTCCGTTTTCTGAAAAATCTCTAGTCAAAGACATATTTTCTCTATCTCGTTCAACATTGTTTCGTTGAGTTTTATCAGGTGCCAATAGAGATCAACAACATTGCTTACCAGTCACCACATTGAAAATGGGGCTCCGCTAATTGTTATTTTCTTTTGCTTTAATTTCCTGCATTTGGGATATTGTCTTTATTGGTGGATTGGTTGTTCCTTTTTTAGGTATTTTCTTGCTTTTGCTTGGCTGAAATGCACTAATCAGCACAAAGAAAAGTTAGAAGAATAAGAAGAAAAAACCAAAGAAGGTTTGATTCTGGATTTAATTTCTGTTTTCTTGTCGATTTGAACGTGCCATCTCTCATCCTTGCACTTTATCAGTTTTGGTGCAATCGGATAATTGCAAAATAAACAACCATGCTTTTCTTTTTCACATGTCTGATGACTGGTCATACAGTAAGCCTGTTCGGGCTACAAGGATGTTCACTAAATCCGTAGATCCGACCAATCGGTCAATCCACTTAATCTGCATGTCAGGTTAGGAGGGTTTTGGATTGATAATAAATTTGAGATTTTCTTAATTTGAAAAACATACATTAGATTGCTAATTTAAACATTTCTAGATCTAAAAATTCGAACTACATATACATATATGTGCTAATAAAATTCATATAATATCTATGTATATATATTTTCTAGACTGTCTTATTGAATTTTTTTTGCTATAATGGATTATAATACTAAAATTTAGTCCATTGTGAAGGCTTTGAATTTAATTGTGCAATAACAAATTGGATCTTAGTAAACGATTCTATGATATTATATGTCTAATTTAATTTTTCATATTATGAAAGTTTTATATAAAAAGCATGTAATTAAAGAATATACTTTAAATTATAGTTTACAATGGATTTTAAATTATAGTTTACAATCCATAAGTAAAATTAGACACTTTGAGTGAAACAAGTAGTATTATCTATTTCCATTAGTAATTGAATGATGGAACCTAACTTGTAGCCATACTTCATAGATAAAAAGAAACATGATACATTTTGAAGATCAAGGACACATTATTATAAGAATTATAAGTGAGGAGAAATTTGTAACTAACTTAATATATTGTGCAATCTTTTAAATAACTATCAATAAAAAATGACAATTTAATAGTTACAGGTATAACTTAACGATAAAATTACACACGACTCTATCTAAAAGTGAAGAGCTTGAAACCCCCAACCCCTAAGTTAAAAAAATGACAATTTAAAATTGTGTCGCTAGTCTTTTTTATTATGTTATTGTTTTGAACTCCTAGATAAAATTATTAGGCACCGCACCCCTTTTAGCGCTTGAATTTGAGAGGAGGTTCATTTTTAGGTGCTATGCTGGTACCGTTTAAGAATTTATTCTGTCGACGCCTTTTGCCTTATTGAACTAGTACAGTCAATATTGATTTTCTTTTAAGTTGTTTTTTTAAGAATGATTTTTTCTTCACGTTGAGATGTGTTGTAAAAGAAAGTTTGAGTCTGGAAATCCAATAAACGCAACTAATTATTTGAAGATCTCTTGGCTTGCCAAGAACGCCCATTTGAAGTCGTTGCAAAAAACTTCCTTTTGTTTATTGAAAAATAAACCCCTCTAAATCCCAAAAAATAAAAAATAAAAAAGATTTATTACCAAGTCATACCCAAAGCTTCAAATCCTCAAAATTTACTTGGTCTCTAATCTCTCTCTCCTTTTTTTTTTTACTTGGTATTAGTTATAATCCCCTATATCATGCTCTACATCCATGAATTTAATGTAAATAGAAACCCTAGAAAATTAATGTACGGAAAAGTTACTAGTAAACGCCTAAAAACAGAAAGGAAAATAGGCATTTATCAGCGAAACTTCCGAGGTATTGATATTGGCCTCCCATGAATCAGATAAGCACCAATCTGCGTATTATCTGGGATTATGAAGGCACCTTTTACTCAACTCTTATCTCCTTAATATGTTCTACACTCAATAATACGAGAAAGAAAGGGGAAAAAAGAAAGAAAGAAAGAAAGAAATTAAAGACGCAAGTGAAATTGAAAGTTCTGTTTAATTTGCAGATGGCGAAGAGGAGTTTTACCTGGAAAAGAAATGAAAAACTCTCGCCTGTACTTCGACTAGTGGGTCTTACGCTTACATTTGAGCTTATGTCGCTGTTGGTTTATGATGTATTTATATAATGGTTTTAGGACGGGAGGAAATGACAAAATGACCGGGGAACCCTAAATTCCTTGTAATTTGTGAGTTTTAAGAAGTAAAAATTACATAATTTGTTTATTTTTTAAGGAGTGAATTAATATTTATTTTTGTTATGTAAATATCACTTATATATCTATTTTTTAAAATTTCATATATTCAAAACCTTAAAATACCCTCTAACTAAATATTATCATGTATTTAAATTTTTATAACAAATTTGCTTCTTTTTCGAATAGTTCAATTAAAGAAAAATATATATGTTTCTTATTTTAACATATTATATTGATGCATTATCATTATCACTTAAAGTCTTAAAAAATGAAATGAATGTCATTAAGTAACATTATCATTTCGTATCATTAACTAAATGATATAACAATTATATAACTTATAGGATACACAAAAAGACTTAATACATACTATATCATTAATTTAATTACATATCATAAAAAAAAAGAAATATCATTCACTTGAAGTTTTAAGAAATGAATGTCATTGTGTGTCATTATCATTACGTATCATTAATTTAATGATATACCAATTATCTAACCAGTAAGACACATAAAAGATTTAATAATACTATGTCATTAATTTAATTACAACACTCTAATTTCAATTTGTCAGTAAAACTATATCATTAATTTAATTACAACACCATAATTCTAATTTGTTGGTAAATCCAACTTCTCGATAAAAAATTTTCATCATTTTAGGGAATTTTAAA
Organism: Artocarpus hirsutus; assembly: GCA_946598075.1. Taxonomy (NCBI): domain Eukaryota; kingdom Viridiplantae; phylum Streptophyta; class Magnoliopsida; order Rosales; family Moraceae; genus Artocarpus; species Artocarpus hirsutus. Next base: position 7,286 of record CAMOHE010043232.1, read on the forward strand.
ATCGTTATTTTAGATACCATTTTGAATTTAAGCAACAAGCGCCCTAATTTCATGAATTTTTTTAAATATGATGACATCATAATCCATTTGAAATCTTAAATACATATATTATTGTTATTTTAAAAAATTAAATTAAAACTAATAATATTGTTATTATAGTCATTAATGTCTTTATACATATACATTGGGACATATAAAGAATATTCATAAATTGCACACATATTTTAATTCTATAAATAAAAAAAGGTCACATGTCTCATTAACCCTTTTAATAATTGATTGGGCCTTCAGTTTTTTTAGGCCTATATTGTAGTTAGCCTCTTTGATAGGTATATGTGCAGGTCAATTTGAGAGATACCACTTATCTAGTATTATTTTTCAATTCTAAAATTTTATTAAAAAAAAGGTTTCAAACATGTGACTTTCAATAAATATAAAAACACTATTATTCATAAGCATTTTAGGTTCGGTTTAGACAAATATGCCTTACCAAAGAGTATATTAGCTTTTTAAGCTTGAAAAAATGGTTTGGATCAAAAGGATAAACAAATTTTAGGTCCCATGAGTAGTAATAAAAAAGTGGTAGACCATCTCATCATTCTATCAATCATAAAACTTAGGCTTGGAGTATTTTTTATCATTCTAAACAGGTGGATTTCCCTTAAAAAAAGGTGAATTTTAGTAAATACTATATTTGAAAGCTTACTTTTTATGAAATCCACACATATTTGAAGCTTATTATGTTACTAAAAATATATACATATAAATAAGTGAAAAAAGAAAGAAAGAGTCGAGAGAGTGTTAGGATTTGTTTGAATTGTTAAAAAAATAAAAGATTTAAACAACTTGCATTAATTAATTTAAAAAAGCAATATAAATTGTAATGTCATGCTATTTTTTTTAAGCATGATGTAAATAAACATATTTTTTTAATAGTGCAGCATAACATGTAATTTTCTTTTATAAAAAAGTTCTCACCTATAATGTCTTACTTTGATGCATATCATGTTAGAAAATGATATTCAACAGAATTTTAAAAAATGTTTAAATCAAAGTCTTTTCTAAAAAACAAGTTTGACATGCTAAATACGTACATAATTTAATTACAAATCTTATGTATCTCTTCTGTATACATAAAGACTACAGAAAATCCAAATAGAGAAAAACGTTTCGAAAAAGTCTCAATCAACGAGTCTTTTTTGCTATTCTCTTTCTACGATCATAGTGCCGGTGGTCGTATATTGTATAGTCTTTCCTTTTGTGTCTTTCCTTTCAATCACTTGAGAAAACCTAGAGCTAAGATTCCAGATGTTGAATAGTAGCTCTCTAGAAGTTTCAGAGTTTCTCTCACTAGAGTACTCACTCTCTATTTCTTAAATGGTTTAAGGAACAATGAAAAATAGTTTTCTTTATATAGTGGTCAAATTTGGGGTCAATCCTTATCAGATTAGGCTTCAAAATTCGAGTTTGGATTAACTTCTGATGAAAAACGCGTCAAAAACATGTAATAGGATTATCACATGTTTGGCTTGTTGAACTGACTCCATCGACCTATCGAACTTGCCCACTAGCCTACCGACTGAGCAATAATCTAGAAATCTTAGAATATCTTATTTCAGACGAGAATCTTAGATAAAGCCTCAGTTTTAATTCAAATAACCTATTAGAGAAGTTATCTTATTAAAACAGTTATATACAGATAATCCCATATCAAAAAAAATGTAACCGAATAATTCAACATGTTTATCTTAAATTAATTCACAAACCATTCTTTTAAATTTCAGTCAATCTAATAATTAACATAAGTCACCAATATATAGGAAAAACATGCTATATCGTAACAGATTTTATTATGAGCTAACAAAGGAGACTTGATATATAATTACCAACTCAGTTAGAGCTTAGAGCTCCTATAATTATAAAATAACATGTCCTAGATTCATATATTTTATAATTACCAACTCCAACATTACTCTACTAAAAACTTAGAGCTGCATTCTTGAACTATATAAAATTATAAAGCTCCAATAACCCAATCATCCATTTTACCTTCTCGATTATTTTTATCTTATATTCAATTATCTCACTTTTGGAATACTTACTATCCATAAATAGTATACCATTTGGTTACACAAATGTATCCAAATGGTTGAGTACTCTAATATTTCAATTACAGGATAATGCCTATAAGATAATATCATTAACTCTACAAAAAAGTTATGGATTGCATATATATATATAAGGGGTCTACGTCAATCAAGAGTCGTGTCTACAATGTACCAATATGCATACCATGATCAAATTAGGATGCATGTCATCTTTTGGTATATCAAAAGGCACAAGTCAAGAATACGAGCTTATTAATTTATTTCAGGATTAAAACATAACACATATGATTGTCAAAGATGAATTGATTTAAACAAATTGAATTATTAATCAAATCAATTCAACTTTTATCCCGATCTAATATATGGTCACCTATGATAATATACCAATATTTCTACTTACAGAGTCCCACTCCGATGACTAAAATAAGTCATCTCCCATTAGGGATGTAGAAAATATATAACAATCTTAACATGAATAAAGTGCCCAACTTTATTCCCTTGATTGCGGACCTTATTATTTAGACTATTACCTTTAAGATTTATGTCTTCTGCATAATCTGTCTATCATATGCACGATTTTAAAAGTTTAGACTAACAGTCTCATATTTTTGTTTGCTTATCATATATTTAATAGAAATAAACATAAAGAGGACAATAATTGATATGATGAATAATGAAAAAACTTTTTTTTTTTATTAAATGTCTTGAAATACTTATTACAACATTTAACTTTAGGGCACCTAATCTAACATGAAAAATATAAAATATATACTTAATAGTATCATATTAAAATATTGCTAGTAGTCACAAATGACAGCTTTTATACTAGGAGGTGTCTGCCTTAATCTTAAAATATAGATTCTTTTTATGACCATTTTATTCTATTGTAACACTTTTAAGCTTGTTTAGTGCATAGGATAAAAGAACTTTAATATGATAGTCTTAGAGGATTGAATTGGAAAGGACAAAATTAAAGTTTAACTAATTAAATCCTATGTGTTGATGTTGTGCTATTAGAATAAGGGTCTCTTTGTAAAACTTTTCAAAAATTCGGGCCAAAATGTAATTTTAATATTAAAAGGAAAAAAATATAATGATTAAAATATTTTGGCCATGTAAAAATAACATTTTGACCCCTCAGTTTTTGAAAAATTATAATTTGACCTAAAATTTTATAAATGTTTGTAAATGGCTCCTTGAAATTTTTTACAATCTACAATATGTGTTAATTCCATGCTTTAGGAAGAGATATCTTAATCCATTTTTAAAGGGGTTCAAGTATGGGCTAAATAAGAACTTATTCAATCCAATCCTTTAAAATTTTTCACCAAACAAAATATTAAAAATTTAATCCAATCCAATCGCCTCTATTCTTGCATACCAAACATGCCTCTAGTTATCGATTAGACATCGCCAGAATTCTACCATAAAATCTTGTAGTTGCTCGTATACTTTATGGTTGTCAACCAAAAACGACAAATACCATTTTCTCATTTAGAATCATTTTAATTAATCAAATAAATATCAAAACACATATTATGAAAAAAAAAAAAAAAAAAAAACACAAAACATCACAACTTATAGATACCAAAAAAGTAGAAAACTTGGGTCACTTAGAGGAGACTCCATCTTAGGGATCTTCCCGATCTCCTTTGTGGCAAAGATATGACTGCACCGATGAACTGAGGAGATATCCAACATAAATTTTAGAATTCACCAGTTCTGAATTCGTCACTAATTGCACAATGAAAAGAGGACGTATTTTGCAAGAACTTTTTATCTAGCGCAAAAGTCAATCCCTTATATTTAAAGTGATGCAATCTTAATTACTATTTATTAACTACATATTGTGTTATCGATGGTAAAGTTAAAAAAAGTATTTTGGAACTAAGTTAGAGCTTGAAATTGGGTCTTCAATATTATAACATATAAGAACTATACATTGTAACTTTTTTTTTTGTTTAAATTGTAGCAATTAAAATTTTGATATAAAAACTTGGTTCCCAAACACTCTAACTACTAATGCATCTTGTTGTATTAGGCATCTAACTACTATATTGTGTTAATCATCTATGACATCAATGATAGTATACTGTATTATGCTGATATTCTATTGATATAGTCTACTGTCTTATGCTGATAATTACACTTTAACATAATAAGGTTAAGTATTGATTATTTTCTTTTCTTTTTTACCAATTTTGTAGTGCTTCAAGTTTTCCATCTCTTGAATCAGTTCATAGAATTGAGGTGAGGTAGAAAGTTTACTCAGTTGTGCACTTCTGCCAGACAGTATCCATCAGCTCACTGCATTGTCAAGTATCCTGCATTAAGTAGCAGATGTCTAATCATAATTAGAATAGATTGTCATGATCTTGTAGCTCAAGTCACAGAAGTTCAACTAGGCTAGTGGATATGTAGGAATATCACAGTCAAGGATAGGCAGAGACAAAAATTCTCTCAGTATGTTACTGGCCAACAGGAATTTCTATACCAACTTGTCCGCATGTTTGGAATTTCTTTCTATTTGATACATATCTTGCTTTGTTCTCGAATTCAATACTACATCGTTGGCATCCATCATTTGCAGGCAATTAAATTTATACTAGAAGATGTCATGGTAACTCGGAATAGTAGTAGCTAGACTTGTACTCTCCAGATACCTCCTATATATATGCATTGCTGCTGGCAGTTCCAAGTGAAGTATGTTGGATTTGGACATGGTACAAACTTTGAGACTTCAGCAGATAAAACCAACTTGACGAATTGCCAAAGACATGCCTGCGCTAGATCAGAGAGTGGCATTAATTGAGGTGACCATCAATATTTGTTAGAAGAAACAGGCAAACAGTATTTTTGGTTTCCCCTTTGACGGCTGACAATTAAAAAAATTTCTTTATACTGAGTTTTGGCCCCCCATAGTTTCAATCATTGCAAGGCCCTTGAGTGATGTTTTTATGTTGTAGCCATTTCAGACGACCAGTTATATATAAATATATATATACACAACAGGCAATGAACTTTACCTCATAAAATATTATGTACCACTCCTTATTGATATATTAGAACAACCAATTTTGTTAGTAAGACTAAAATACTTTCTCCATACGGTCGTTGACCGTGAAGGTCTTTGAAAGAAAATAAATACTCTATAATTGAATTGTGATTTAAAAAAAAAAAGTTACTATAAATAAGCTAAGAAAAGAAAGTATTTTCATCACACGTGTCCCTAAAAATAACAGGGTGGGCAAAGAGAGAGAACTTTTGTCCATCGAGCATATGCATGATAGAAATTTCAAAACAATAGCAATAACCTCTCTAGTGTAAGTTTTTAGGAATTTTATACCTACCTAATTATAGAGTTTGTAAACCACAATAAAAATATCTGATTTTAGCACGGATTCGTTGACTAAAAGCAAAGGGGCACCCTCATAGTAAGAGTTAGCAGCTAATATGATTGTTGTTGATGACTTTCGAGTTTTATTACGGGTCTTATAACTGATTATTTCTTTCTATTTTAGAGTGATGCTTCATATTGTCCTTTAACTTCACTCAAATTTTTCTGCATGGCTAAATTATAAGTAATACAAAGATACTAACGGGCTCCGTATTTGCAGCCATGAATGTAGCTTCATATGGTGTGGTATTACTTCAGATATTATTTTAAAGAAACTAATATTTTACCTAACAGAGTCATAAACCTTTCAGAGACAAAAGATGAACCCCACCTGATGAAACTTACGTTAAAATCCTGTCTGGATATATAGAAGCGCCCTACTTTAAATTAAAAATTACTTAAGAATAGGACCCATTCCTTAATGATACACATTCTATGTTATAGAGTTGAAGTCCCAACAACCTTTCTTCCCTTTTGCTTCCCATGGCGCGATCGCAATACTTTCACAAAATCATAAGGCTGTACTTCACAAAGTCATAAGCTTTATCTCACTAAACAGGTCTAGAATTTACAATCCAAGTCCTTGATGTTTTACCTAAAGTGTTTTTTCTAAACGTGGTTGTTTGCGGTACAATAACGGCAGTCATATCCAAAAGGAAGTGAAATTTACAGGTAGTAAAATTAGCAAATTTTAACGTTTTTAATAAAATTAAACTTAAAAGAAGGAAAATATATTTTTCTTTTTTTTCAGTGATTTCAAATTTTAAAGTTTGTAACATACAATTAAATTGGTGAGAAGTCGAGAATTCTTTATATGTTTATTATGGGTATATATTTTGATTCTAATTTAATTTCTAAAATATTCGGTTAACTAAACTTTTCATGTTAAAACTAGCACAATTATTTTTACAAGATATCCAAAATCAACAATATTGCAAGCAATAATACAGTAAAGGCTATTTCATAAAATTATTAATAAATGTGCACCAACTATAATAAATAAATATGATATCACTACAGAAATATTTATCACAAATATAAAATAGAAAAGATAAAATTAGTCAAAATTTAATATATTTTAGGAGAATATTATTTGCATTAAATCCAATAGAACCTTATCTTATGAAATATCTAAAAGTGACAACATACCTACCACTGGCATAACTGCAGTAAAAGATATTTCATAAAATTTAGTAGAGTTTATTTTTATAAACAATTCTAAAGTGACAATAAACCTACCTTCCACATTAATATAGTAGAGAATTATTTATAAAAATAATAATATCAATATTATTGTGCTAAATAATTAATACATAAATAAAGCATGACTGAATTTATATAAAAATCATCGGTACAACAGTATTAATTTAGAATATAAGAGAGTACTATGTTAACTAAAATATAAGCATTACAATAGCATTATAGAATCAAAATCCACACCCAACAATTATACATATGAAAATCATATCTAATCTCACCACACTACTCCAGCCTAGCTTACTCAGCATTTTTACAAGTTCTAAAGCATAGAAATAAAATGTAGGCATAATTTTTTTATGCTCTAAATGGTGTACACTGTAACAGAGGTTTCAGCTTCCTTTTATAAGCAAATATTAGCACTGTGGGGGTACTATGGCAAAGAAAATTTTCTTCGAAGTAGGTGAGATTTTACCATTACTTTTTCTTTCTTTTTTTTCACATAGATAAGAACTTTTTAGAATGCAAATCTTAAATTGAGATCTAGTGTAAAGCGGAGCAGGGAAGCACAGATGCGACATAATATAAAGCGTTGAAGTCGCAAACTGAAGACTCAACTGAAGGCTATAATGATGGAGCATGGTCGCAAATGAAAACTATTGGATCGGGTCAACCAATGGCTAGGATTGAGATGCTGACCAAGTCTACGTGGAACCGGGCGCATCAGATTGGACAAGACTTACAGGCAATGGGGCCCGCTCTTGATGAATGTGTTGATGCGCGAGCAACGCTTGACATGCATCACTTGATCGATGACTTTGAGTCATTTGGAGGCTAATCTGACAGCTACAAGAGCTCTACGTGTCTTGCTTTATTCAAATTTGAATTTCTTTTGATTTTTTAAGCATTTGTTGTTTGATTTGTCGATTTTGACATCATTTTACTCTCTTTTTTGCTCTAGATTTCAAATCTAGAAATAGAAAATTATTTTACACAAATAATATTTACAAAAATATACTAAAATATTTATTTTACACAAAACACAATAAAAATAAGAATAAACTTCTAAAATTTCAGGCCTTAACAGTTTTAAATAGATATAATATTAAAGACTCGAAAATATTTTTAAAAATTATTAAAAACATATAAGAATTTATTTACAAACTAAAACCAATTTTACAACACATTAGGACTAAAAATAAAATCATTACCCATTATTTTTACGGTTTTAATTATTTTTAAACTAATTATTTAAAACACACAAAAATGACTTTAAAAACTTTTGAAAATATTCTTAAATATAAAAACACACTAAAAAATATAATTAAATATATTTCACGCCAAGACACTAAAATGTTGTTTAACATTAAAATTCTATTAATTAGAGGATTTATTGAGAAATAAAAACGTAAATGAATGATTTTAGCCTTATAAAATATACACTTTTACAATCTTATCACCAAGGCTTTCCTTTCTCCCAATATTTTTCTTCAAAATCCCCTTTAAAAAAAGAGAGAGAGGATGTTCCAAATCTTGGTATTAGAAATTGAGATAGGGGATGAGCTGCCCCTCTATGACTAGTAACTGTATTTGCTGGTAAGGTGTGGGCTTCACCCCCAACGAGACAGTCAGCAGGACTAACGACATTGCGATTTACGAAGAAGTCGTCTTTACTATGAATGATGGTCCCGTGAACTGGCAAGGCATGAGTTATAACTCCTATTGTGATCAATCACAAAAATTGACAAGAAAATACTTACAACTTTTACTCTTTTGTGGGTCATTTAAGGGAAATGTCATAAAAACAAAATGAAATTTATCTGACTACAAGCTTCATTGTTCTTTTTTTTTTTTTTTTTGTCTCATAAAATCCAGTAGGACTAGTATCATGAAAAAAGAGAACAAGAAATTTTGAGAGGCAATGCCTAGATAGAGAAAAAAGAGAGAAGAATGGTAGTAAAGGACAACTTAAAAGAATGCCCCCTTAAAGGAGCACCTTTTTAAGATTGTCCTCTTAAAATATTCTTTTCAAAATTGTTCCTTTAATTAAAAAAATATGATTTATTAAAAATCTAAGTTACCCTTTATTCATTAATTAAAAAGGTGATTTATTAGTCTAAATAACTTTTCTTTCTTACTCCTTCATGAGGTAGATTGCTACAATTGTTAGCACGATGTGCTCGATTATAACCTGGTAGGTTCTAAAGTTTGAACTTATCAAATTTCAACATATTTTTTTTGAAACAAAGAAATATCAACAGCCTTTGGTCACTTGTGTGGGGTTCCAGATTGTAAACTGATAGGTTTCAAAGTTAGAACCCACCAGATTCTAATATATTTTCTTTGAAATAAAGAAATGTTAACCGCCTCCACTCGTTGGCACATGATGTCAGATTGTAACCTGATAGGTTCAAATGTCCAAACCTATCAAATTCTAATATTTTTTCTTTAAAACAAAAAAATGTCAACCACTTTCGGTCGCTGGTGCTAGGTTCTATCCTGGAAGTCACCGGAACCTACCAGGTTCGAACATGGAACCTGCTAGCTTCTATCCCAAAACTCACCAAAACCCACGAAGTGTCGATGCGGGGTGTTTCATCCCAAAACCTACTAGATTCCATTCAAATAGTGACGGGATATTCAAATCTCTGATCAATCATCAAACAAAAAAATTCCACAATCTTCAAACAAAGAACACAACCAAAAATGTCAAACAAAAAGCAAATAAAAAGTACAAATTCAAACAAATATAACCATATATATCTTGACCATGTTTGGAGGAAACTGAGCATTGGTCCCACCACCGACCACGGCCAGGAAGTTGCACCATAGGAGCACGTCGGCGGCTACAATTTGGCCTCCATTTTGGTGGTAGATATTGGTGAATGGATCGTAGCTAAAGATGTAGAGGCCATGTTCCATGCACATGAATAAGAAAGGCTGGTCGTGGCCAAAGGCGCAGTTGAGCAGCGAAGAAGATGATTGAGAATGAAGCCATGGGAGTGAGTAAGACCGTTGTGGAGATTGAAGATCAAAGATAAACATTGGAGCTTCAAGCTTCAATCACGATGGTGCCGATTAGAGAGAGGAGAGAAGTACAATGCGATGTCCTTGGTGAGAACAGTAGCGACAGAGAAGATGGCGTCATCTTTGGCTAGCGAAGGAGCATTGCAATTCATGGCCAATGATGACAATGAGGACGAAGTTCACCTTTGGTCGCGACTTCTCAGTGGCTCCTGCTACCAGACTACTTCGTGCGAGTGATCAGGGTGAAGATTCGATTGGCGACAGTCTGACAAGACGTGATGCTGGTCGAAAGGCAAAGAGAGAGTGTGGGAGGCTGAGAGAAAGAGAGGAGATAGAGAATCAGGGTTTCTAATATTTCAAAGTGAATCATAATGGCCAGAATAATAAATGTCTAATTAGTATTTCAAAAAATAAAATTAAAAAAGGTAATCTTAAAAAGTCAAAAAGAAGAGGATAAAATGACAAGTAAGGGCAGTTTAGTTAGTTGTAAGTCTCTCCACCCAACCATAGGTTGAGGTTTCGAGTCATGCTTAGCCCCACTCAAAAGTCGGCAGCATTCCCTCTCCCCTTATATCAAAAAAAAAAAAGACAATTTAATAAATAGTGTGTTTTAAGAGCATTGTGTGTAATAAAAAAATATGTTTAAAAAGGAATATTTTAATAATAGTAAGAGTGACAGTCCAACATTTGCACTAGGTTTAGCCTTGGAGGAAGAACTTCCACGTTATGCGGAGCACTCTGGAGATGAAAAAAAGGCGGAGCCATATATCACTGAATATGATGTACCAATATAGAGCCCATCACAGACAGATTAACACTCTATTAAAATAACCTAATTTAATTTAAAGACTCGTATTAAAAAAAAAGGAAAAAAAGAGAAGAGAAACAGAATTCACGAGAAAAAGCCAAATTTTGGCCGTTTGGTTAAATTTTTTCTTTGAACGAAAAAAAAAAAAAATAGCTAACTTTTTTCTTTCTCCTTTTTTTTTTAAAAAAAATCTTGATCTCTCTCTTTTACCTTTTATAAAATATTTTTTATCTTCCATTTCTTGTTTCAAATAAGTCAGACCTTCAATGGATCTTTTTCTAAGTTTAAAGTCTACCAAATAATGAATTTTGATAATAATGTAGTTAATTTTTGCTTTTATTGGCTTTTATGTTTGAATTATTAGTACAGCTAAAAGTCAAATTTTAAAATATAATCTAGACATTTCTTAAGTTTGATGTATGAGTATGCATGAAGTTAGAGTTTGAGAGAGAATAAAAAATATATCAGAAAACATATGTGAACATTATAGTTATATTCTTGGTTGGGGGTCAGCCGATTGTTTACGCGCCCTTGTTAACTGAAAAATGCTTTGAAATCTTTTCTCTTTTTTTTTTCAATATTGAAATTTGGTTAAATGATCATCTGCTTTATTTAATTGCTTATGAAGATTGTGGTATTTTTCTTATAAGTAGAACACAAATATAGTATTCTTTGAACCATAAGATAGAGCAATATTTCGATGAGAAGTTTTTAATATTATATACTTGCGCAGTCAGAATCATTTTACGAACAAAAAATTCAGCACTACAAATTGGCCAGTTATATTGGCGATTAAGTGTATGCAGGTGTAAGTATCCCTCTCTCTCTCTCTCTCTCTCTCTCTCGCTCTCTTCTATATATGTGTATGTATATACATTGTATATATACTTAAAAAAAAGGATGTATACTATATATATATATATATATATATCCCTCCAGTGTGGAAGGAATTAATATGTGAATTGAAAATCAAAAATTAAATATTATACATGGTCGAGTGCTCGGCCAATGACATAGTGAAACATAGAACCTTAAAAAAGGTCGGAAACTGAAGTTAAACTGCTCTTCATCTAACTCGAAATTAAATGATCAACAAACACCCGGAAATTAAACATGAACAAAAGAAGCCAACGTATAACAACCTTTAAGAAAGCACACGACCACGTAACACAAACTAAAACTTGTAAAGAACACAAGCATATTGGACGATTTGGAAAAACAAAACAAAACAAAAATAAAAATAACAGCATACGATGACGACGATGACAACAACAAACAAACAAACAGATGAACGAAGTGCTAAGACGACATCGATGTGGTTATTACAATGTTTATTGGCAGTGGAAAAAGGGTCCGTCGGGTTTGCATTTACGAGGGAGAGCCATGGCTTGCCGAGGATCGACGTTGAACATCTTCAAGAGCGGCGAGTCTTTGAGGGAGCAAAGGCACTGGAGGTCTGCCTTGGAGATGGCTGCGCAACACGCCTCCGACGGCGGCTGAGGGTTCAACTTGTCCACCGACTCCTGACACGACTTCAAGCCATCTTTCGTCATGCTACACAGCGTGAACGTCGTGTCTGATCCATTGGCCCCCCTTGTTACTATTGCTAATGCCAAGACCAATGCCAGAATAACGACAAGCTTCTTGCTTTGTGTTGCCATGTTTGATGTGTATATGTGATCTCTCTCTCTCTAGTAAGACTAGTCGTGGTTGGAGAAGTGGAAGAGAATAATTGGTCTTATATAGAGGAACTACATGTGGGTTTCGTGGAATGGGTAGTTTAGGAGGGCTTGATACTCTGTCAAATTTTATTGTCTTAAATAATTTCTGAATACTATGTCATATAAAAAATTTGAAATTCTTTTTTACTGATTTTTCAAGTTTTGATGTGTGTATTCATCAAATGACTTATTACAACATGAATGGTTAAAACACCATTTAAAACATGAAAAATTAGACATATTATCAACGTCTGTTCAGGGGTGTCTTAGGGTTTCGTGGTGAGTTTTCTCCTCTTCCAATCGTCTTGTGACATATCGGATTGTGCAAGGTTTGGTGGTGGATTTTGTCATGTTGATGGATGATGTCTAACAAACCACATTATAACACGTCATTCAATGGACTCATATGTATAAGATTGATTAATGTTAGCGGTACCAATAATGTATAACACCAAACACAAATATAAGATAAGTCCCACGGACGTAGTTTACCTCTTATTAGTTATGGTATTAGACGCAAATGATATCTTGAAGCATTTTTTATCTGAAAAATCATGTAGAAATTAGCTAAAAAGCATTTTAATACTGCTTTTAAATGAAATGACATTATGGTTTGTTGTATACTATTTGGAATACATATTGGATTTGACACGGTGTATTTGCTATGAAAACTTGATAAGTGAAACCTTTTGAGGTTAATAAATGGGGGACGTCTCAGGGAGAAACCCCTAATGATAGTGTGTGTTTTAAAACTGTTGGATTTGGTCAAACTCACATTTTTCTATAATTCTAATAGTAATTTTTTTTTTTTTATTCTCACGAGAGAAATTGCCTAACAAACAGTGCCAGCTTTCTGGAAAAAAAATTAAGTGCACCAGATTTAGAACTGGAGCCCACAAATTAAATTATGCGCACCGAGAAAAGGCCCCGTGACTGGAAGAGTTGGCAGATTGGCGTTACTGTGGGCTGTTTAGGGGGTCACGGGATTGCATTGGCTGGAGGTGTTGAAGGAATAATTTAGTCTTATGTATTGTGGTCGAAAGCCGAAACTTATCCTTATTTCTTATTTTTATAACATTTGGTTCCCAGGAATGCATTGTTCGTTTAGCATGTGAACCCTTTGATAATGTGTAAACGCATTTAGCTTCCTTTTAGATTATGTTTGCGTTTGGAAAAGGAAACAAGTTGTGAAGGTGCAAGACAACGTTAACCAAGTTGATTAGCAATACTCGTGCAAGACTCGCATTTGGGCTAATATAATGGTTGGTGATGAGAGATTAGTTGTTGGCTTATTTGTAATTGTCTTAATTGGCATTGCTTTTAAGTGAGAGAAGGATCAATTGAAAGAAGTTTATCAAAAATAAAAAATAAAAAATAAAAAATAAAAAATAAAAAATAATGGAAGACCGTCTAATGCAAATCGATGCCAGTTCTATATTTGACTAGTTTTGACGTGCAATTTTGTATATAATCTTACAGTTTTTAACATTTTTTATCAAAATAATTTATATTAATTATTGTTATTATTTTTATAATAATCTATTAAAAAATTTACATCTGACAATTTTTTTTCTTTTTAGCAAAATAATAATTTTTTTGATAATAAATCAATGGGATGTCTTCTAATATACATTTCTATGAGCAATTTTTGCATTTTTGTTTCTTTTACTCTCTAATTTTCGGCTTTGTGCTATCTGCCTTTCAACAAATATGTTATACTCGCCTTTTTTTTTTTATCATTTTTCTTATTTTAATATTCTGGTAGTAGAGTTTTAGAGTGGAATGAGACAGGAATTTACTAAAAACCCACTTTGATTTTTTTTTTTTTTTTTTTTTACCTACGATTCTATTCTAGCAAAATAAATGAATTATATTTAATCCTCTATGGCAGAAAAAATCTTTAGTTTTCCTTTTTGAAAATAATAAACAACAGGGAAAGTTTTTAGAATGTATTCTCTATAGAGAAATAAATTACGGTCGGAATAAATTATTTTTCAGGTTAGTTGACGGCATATCTACAGTAAAGAAAAAATTTATTGATTCTGGATCGTTTAGCTACATTTTTTAATAATTCATATTTTTAGTTAAAGACTCATTAACACAAAAAGAAAAAAAAAAGAAAAAAAAAACTACACAAAAGAAAAGGATAAGAAAGGATATCGAGAAAAAGTTATGATGTGCCAAACAAGGTATAAACCATATGGGTTAATATAAGCCAATGTATTAAACTAAGTAAAAAAAAAAAGTAATTTTAGACTATTGCATAAATTCAAAAGTTGGTTGAAGAGCAAAACTTTTTCCTAATTCGATATAAGTTATAGATATTAGGAAGTGTAAAGATAAATTTTAAGAAGTGGAATATTTTGTATGACAATGTATAATGTTGTTTTAAATTCTATATATTTTTTGTTGTAATTATTAAATTTTTAGGACTTATTCAACTAACTTTTGATTTTAAATGATTTGAAAATAATCATATTGTAAACTAAAAGCAAATGTTCAGAGATGATGGATTTGGCTTTCATTGTGGTCGCCAATTACATTTTGTAATGTAAAAATCACTAAAAGCAAATAAATGCTATAATTTAATATATGCTACATAAAGTTCAAACTTTGACATTATATATACTAATTTGACACTGAATTGAAGATGTCTAAATTTACTTAATGAAAATTATTCTAGCTCAAAATTTTATTATGGAAATACGGGCTTAGGAACCAAGAAATTCTTTCGTTCATAACATTTGTAACGAAAGTGTGATAGTAGATTAAGAATGTAAACGGGCGGCCAAGCATTGAGGAATGATTTCTTGTCCTATCCCTACTCCCCAAAACCATATACTTTCTCGCGCTTGTCCTTGCTTCCCATTTCAAATAAAGTTAAATACTCCTCCTATCAAATAAATTCTACACATATGCAATCTAATATATTGATTTAATAGTGACGCAAATGATCTCATCAAATACAATAATTTAATGTTATTTATGCTGGAAAAAAGATACGCAGCGGAATTTTAAAATTTTAAATCAGAGTATTTTCAAAACACAAGTTTGACATACTATGTGTATAAATTAACATGATCCTACTAACCTTGTATTTGCCGAAAAGCTCTCGAAATCTGTGTAGAGAAATAACGTTCCAGAAGAGCCTCAACCAACTAATCTTCTTTGCTATTCTTTATCCACGATCGGAATAAGTATGGGCTCACACGTATAGTTCTTCCTCAATGTGACTCTCCTTCCAACCAATTGAGAGAACCCAAAGCTAGTGTTCGTGATTTGTGAACAAGAGCTCTCAGGGAGTTTCAGATTCTCATCAGCAGAGTATCACTCTTAATCTCTCAATTGACCTAAATAACTCATGAGACTCACTCCTTATTTATAGAAGTTGGGTCTAGGGTCATTCCTTATTAGATAAGGTCTCAAAAATTCAAAACAGAATCAAATTCGGGTCAATATCAGATGAAATCCTCGTAAAAATGCGTTATTTTTATTCCGTGCATAGGCAAGCCGAACTTTTTCATAGGCAGGCCGAACTTGCCCCATCGGCAAGCCGAACTTTAAGATCGGCATGCCGAACTGTCGAAAAAAAATCTCAGCGAATCTTTTATTTTCCACCCGAGATTCTACAGGATAAAGCCTTAATTTTAATTCAAATAACCCAATAGAGAAGTTATCTAATTAAAACAACTTTATCTAGATAATCTATAAGAAAATAAATAGATTCCTAATAATTCTACAAGTTTATCTTGATTTAATTTATCTGAAATTAAATTAACTGATAAACAGACAAGAATTATCTAATCCCAATAATTCAACAAGTTTATCTTGATTTAATTTTGTCACAAAATTAATTCAACCGATAAACAGACATGAATTATTTGATTCTTTCAAATTTCAACCAATCTAATAAATCTGACATAAGGCACCAATTATTGTAAAAGCATGCCGTATCGTTACAGGATTTTATGAGCTAGCAAAGGGGACCAAATGGACCTATATAGTTCAAGCTCCCGATAATTATGAAACCCAATATCCTAGATATATATTTCATAATTATCAACTCTAACGCTACT
>CAMOHE010043233.1:0-55454 GCA_946598075.1 Artocarpus hirsutus
AGATAATGTACTTTGCAGCAGTTAATGAGCTCTCATGCCGTGAGTTTTCCCCTCTTGTTTTTTTTACTTTTTTTCTGAAGGAAGGGGAAAATGGAAAAGTTTATTCCATGAAACGATGTTGTAGACAGGCTAAAGGAGCTTGAAACCATAACCACAACCATGAGACAGACCAAGCTTCAACACCAAGCCCATCTATCATTTATGGATTGGGAAAAAAAATGCAAGAGCCCCCACCACTCCTAACTTACTTTGCTGGCTCAGCCCCTATTGCCAAGAAGAGCCTAGGTTCTAGTAAACTAAAAATCAGATTTAAGGAGGAAAAGAAAACACGAGACACTAGACCAAATATCAACCATGTCTTCCTCCAACCTTGTTTTGTAGGAACCCAAATGTCTAAATGTTCCTTACTAATTAACACAAAGAAAATTTATTAGTGTCTCAACTGCACCTACAAGATTGGACAAATCCAATTCTTATTCTACACACCAGCTAGTGTAGCTGGCCATTCCTCTTTCGTTTATTAGAAAAATACATGCATACCATCTTAATACGTGATGCTAATTGATTTTAATAATCAATGAAAGGGTTTTTCTAATTAAAAAAAATGCTGAACACATAATGCAATTTTTACAATTGCAAAAACTGGTTAGCAGTCCAAAGACGGAGACCTGTTCACTATTATCATTCCCCGAAACAAGAAAAAATTCATAATTTATGCCAGTCAAACTTCAAAAATCAATTAAGAAAAAAGAAATAACCATTACTAGTTTTCGCTCAGCCAAACCTAATTAACGTTAAACTAAGTTAATTTCTTCGTTATAGTGTCATTCCTAGTTCGATGGTAGGCTGTTTTCAGAATTGTACTTTCTATTGCCGTTTCCCACTCAATTCCCAAAAGATTTCTCAGGAACCAAACAAAGCCTCTAGCAGTCAAGCTCATACAAGAACGGGAAATAAATAATCGTAGTAAATAACTAAAAAAAGACAAATTGAAAAATGAGAAGATTGAATAGAAATACCTTAAATGAGAAGAAGATCTTCGATCTTCAGGCATTTGTCCCGGAGACATCATTTTCGAAACTTAATCGCTAGATCAACGGAATCGACCTTGTTTAGTTGTAGAAACTAGAAAAAGAAAACAATTAATCGAAGAAATTTAAAGCACGTCTGCCAAAAAAAAAACACTGATTAGCCTCTCCTCGTCATTACCAACTTACCAAAAAAACTTTCGATTTCTTAGGAGCTAAGAAGCACACCAGAGGTGAAATAATGCTCAAGCTTCTCCTCCGAGTTCGACTTTCATCACCGTCGTTATCGAAGACCAGGCCTCGGTCTGAAGGAACTAGCCCAACTACTGGCCCAGTGTTATTTTGGGCAGGATAAAGGCTCGGCCCAGATTGAACTGGGCTGTAGTATTTATGCTTAGGACTCAAACTTTTTAAAATAAAAATTAGGTTTTAAAAATATTTATAGTAAATAACAGTAAAAAAAATATTTATTGATAAACTCATAGTAAATAGATAAATAAAAATTATTTTTACCAAATGAATTTTTTATTTACTATTTATTTACGACAAATATTTTCAAAATCTATTATTGTTCAATAAGTTTTGAAAAAGTTACACTTACTCCAATTTCCTTTTATGGTACGCGCTACACGTTTCACAGTTAGATTGATTTATGCCACGTGATCAAAAGCTATTTGAAAATAAGAAATTTTCATCAACATCATTTTTTTTAAAACTTATTGTTTAATAAATGGAACAAACGTTCAAGCGTGAAACATCTCAAACATAAATATAGATGACAGTATGACACAACCTTTTAAAATGTTGTATGAATACGCAATTTTTGAAAATGTAGTATAACATGTAATTTTTCTTGAAAATATGTCATAGTTTCATAACCAATATTTAGTGTGCTGACTAACATACCCCTAAACTAAGCCTGGGTCTTTTTTCCTCCCTCTATCTCTTTCTATCTCCCACCTCCCAGTTGTCTCTCTCATTTTCGGTCAATCTAGCCAGCCTTCCTCTCTCTCTCTACTCTCAATTTTTGGAAAAGATTTTTCCATCGGTTTGAAAACCGAACCAACTAACTAATTTTTTTCTTTTAAAAAATACAAATATAAATTACAATACAATATCATATACTAAAAACCATATCATGTTTAAACTTTAAAACTTTAGATTTTATTGTTAAATGATGAATTTACTTGCTAAGTTACTTGGTTTTCATTATTTATTTATTTTTATTATTATTGTTCTTGGGTTTGTAGATCATCTAATACATTATGTTGTTAAGAAAAAAGAAAAAAAAAGGAACCGGGTAGGTTACGGATGGAATACTATATGTAGTCCGGCTAGTTACTATTGTCTAAAACCGACCGTCAAATTGACCGCCACAAAACCGACCATCATCATGCAAAAACTGACCAAACCCTTCCTACAATCGGTTGGTGCTCGGCTTGCATTGTCTGAAAACCAACCGCCATCCGTTAAAAACCAACTGACGAAAACGAGAAAAAAAATTAATCGATGAACACCCCTATCGCTATTGTGGAGATCTACCGAGTACCTCCAGCGATTTGCAACGCCAGAGATGTCTTCGATCGTGGTGAAGGCCAACAATGCATCACTCTTGAATCATGATCGTGGAGTCTAAGCTTGCCAGAGATATATGGATTAGCCACAACGGCCACTATGCATAGATGGTCATTTTCGACACTTCATATGTGTGTTTTTTTTTTTTTTTGTTATTTTATATAATGTTTTTGTAGTTTTTTTTTGGTCATTTGTGGTATATTTTTTATATGATGAATTTTTTTGTGATTCTTTTTTTGTATGTTTTGTATTTTGGCAATAGTGATACCGCTGGTAATGATTAATACAATATGACAAACATCGACCAGATACTGGTATCATAGTTAAATACTACTTGGTATTTTAGTCGGATACTAATATCATAATGGTTACCAGTTGGTTACCATGGTAGATGCCGAATATTTACCAATACCTCAAGGATATATCTAGTATTTTAAAATATAATATGATGATATAACGTGACATTTTCTACAATTATTTTTTTGTGGTCAATCCAAGCCTTGATTTTAAAGTATATACGTAAAGAGCCTCGTTTTTTGGGTGTCAATGAAGAGAAAAGAGAAGATTAAATGTTATGCTATAATTTAAAAAATGTATTTATCATGGCATACTTAAAAATGTTATGTCACATTACCACTCATGTTACATGTTTAAATTGTGTTATACTTAAACATGCATGTTATTAATAAATGAGTTTTAAAATATGATTTTATGATAATTCCTCAAGAGAAAATGAGAAATTAGGTGGCATGCCATTATTAGAAAAATCTAACATCTTCAATATCATGTCAAACTTTAACATTATGTTGGAAGAATTACTCTTCAATGTAATGCTTTTAATGAGTCTAAAATTGGCATATGTTATACTTACCGGTAAATTTATCATTATCTATAACATATGTCAAATTTTGACATTATTATTTAATAATTACAATATTGAAATTATCAAATTATCTTACAAATCAAAGTTTCCTTTTAAAACTTTCAAAGCTTAATATAGCATATCAAATAGCATTATTCATTAGAGAAAAAAATAATATATCAATACCACTCCTTATTTTGGCCTTTCATAGACACTTCTAAATAGTCTCTTTAGCCTCCAAAAATCTATTCTTGTTCAAAGTCTAATACACTTCTTGAGTAAAAACTAACCATTTATCAATTGAGTCCATTTGAGAGCATTAATGCCGCCTCCTTGAGAAGAAAACTATTAGGATCGATATCCTAATAAACTTATATTTTATTTGTAATCAAGACATTTTAGATTAAATGAATAAATAAATAATAATGCAAATATTTAATATATTAATAGTAGTCCTTTTATTGCTTTCATTATAATGATTAAGCTCTTAAGCAAACAAGTGATCTGTGACAACTAATACCAAATCTTGGCCTTAGGCATATATAGGTTTTATCTGTATATAGATACGATTACAAGATTAATAGCCTAAGTTATATAGTCTGTAATCTATATATATAGCTAGGCACTTTATACATGATAAGCCTATGATAGAAATTTACATCAAATTGAGGAGACAGATTATCTAGACCGTTGGAGCATATTGACTCTATGGCAGACACATTGGTGTAGTAGATCTAGTGGCGGTTGCATACTGGACTAGTCCTAAAGTGTAATTGACTTAATAATAATAATAATTTTGTTTCCTTTAAATCAATTGACTTTGATAATCATGTATGTATGATCTTAAACCTAAAATGGATTTATGACTTCATGCTTGCAGCCTGTATCTTTTGATATGCAAAATATAGGAATTCCAATGATCGAAAGCTCTATTATCGGCATGCTGAAGATGCAAACTATACTCGGTGAGACTCGAGAGCATAATCCATAGACACGAAATCTATAGTTCTCCAACAAAAAGTCAATGTTATCCTCCCAAAGGTATTATTCGAGAAATTAAAAAAGAAAAAGGCCTTAGTCCTCTAAATACATATGATAATTTTGTTGATTTTTCATTAGTATTTATTGTAACTAGAATTTTCCAAACAAGTGAAATAATAGAACTACATGATACAACAGTCGGAAGCTAAAACAAAACTAAGGCCTTTATCCAATTATGGACAACTTATGAGGATGCACATTATATGAGACGTCATGGATAAGACTAAATAAATATATGAAGTCTTGTAATGTGCTATATTTTTAAAAATATAGCTGTAACGACTTGCGCCTCCACTAAGTATAATATTATCCGCTTTGGGTTTAAGCTCGCATGGTTTTCTCTTAGGCTTTACCTTAAAAGGCCTCATACTATTAGGAAACAGTGTCCTAACTTATGAACCATTACTCGTGACTATTTTTAGGTGATGTAGGATTGTATAATCTACCTTTCTCTTGACCCTCTTCGCCTCAAGAGAGATATGGTTGTTACAACCTAAAAATAAGGGCTGCAATTAAACAAAAGTTAAAAAAATTACCAAGATTAGGTAAATTAAATCCGTCAAACCACATCAACACATAAATAATAGTTTAAATCAAAATTTAAAAGAAAAACATAATCAACGAAAATTTGCCAAGACATATAATCAATGATAATAATAAATAAAAGTGCCATCTCGCAAGGGCTTAAAAAGTTTGTAAAGAATTTTACATAGTCCAAATATAAATAATAGAATAAAACTGATATCGGGACAAGTCGTACAATACACATGACATACAACAGTTACAAAGTAAAATACTGTTTCTTGCTTAAAACTCCATGAAATATTAAACACAGTCTCAAACATGACTAGTTCCACAAAACCTAGAGGGGGGATTCAAAACAATGAAACATAAGTGAAAGACCCAGTAAGATTAGCTTGTTAAAACACCATTTTTAAATAAAAAAATATGAATAGTTAAATGATAAAGTAAAAAGAAGAGATGAAGCAGCCCAATAAAAATTCCTAGATGACAAATTATTAATATCATATGCCAAACATACTTATGGCTACGAAGCGCCCCAATTGAGGTTTAGAGGTATGCCCCTAGAACTATATTTTATAACCTGATATCTATGGTTATGTAAAATAACCATCGGGAGCCATACATATCCTTAGTGTTGTTTGAAAATCATTATGCTTAAGATGTCTTATTCTGGGTCTATATCACATTTTTAAAGTCATTTTGCAAAACATCAAAATAATCATATTTACATATATATACTTTTCTCAAAAAGCTTTAATACGAGAAAACACATTTCACAAACAATTTAGTTGAACCATGCTCATCTCAAAAGTTATCAATAAGGCCAAATAATTTAAAACATGGCTAATTAATGAAGGGATATAAAATCTCCATAACAAAATCTAATGTGTGCTCCATATCATTAAAAACTTTAAAACGAAATTAAAGTGAGAAACATCGCTAAAACGATTATCATAATGTTAATTTAATCATCAATATACCATTTTGTGTAAATCAATTGTGGAATACAAAGACGAGATTTTCAAGATTTTAAGGACACAAAAATATAATATTATGCTTAGTAGAGGTGCAGGTAGCTTGAATCCTACCTCGATTCCTTGAAGAAAAGGCTGGAACCAGCATATGGTTGAATCCTAGCTTGAAAAGAAAGTGTTTCTAAGTTTATTAGACATTTGGTTGTGGATTTCTTATGTGGGTTTGTAGCTGGAATCTATTTTTAGCAAAGTGAGTGAAGAGAGGGGAAGGAAGATGAGAAAGAAAAAGAGTGAAAGTGAGTGAGAGATGGGTTTCTGGTTTACAAAATGGTTTTTAACGTGATATTTAATAAAGATTAGGACAGTGGCAAACTCAAAAATAGCAATTGATGCTATGGTTTATAAGTAAATAGCTTAAAATAGATAGAAATGGTAAAACAAAAATAAATAAATAAATAGCCAGATTTCTAAATGTTTCAAAAATTAAAAATACACATTCACCAAAGAAATAAATCAATGCAAATGGTGAATTAAATCTTGGTACACTTATTAATTAAATCAACATTATTAATCTTGTTTAAAATTTACAATCGTTACAATAGCTTTGGGTCTATAGTGAAGTAACACCAAAGTTAATAATTTAATGCATACTTAATTGCAATTAGTTTATTTGTTGTTATTGCATCTTGATAAATATATATCTATCAGATCTCAATGTTAGTTCACTAATTCCTTGACATGTTAGGTAGATGTAGTTTATCATAAGTAGTATAGAAGGATACGTTATATAGGCCATTAGGACCATTAGTGTGCACACCCACAGCCCAACTAGACTATGTGACACCAGGCACAATCCAACTGGGCTGTTGGCACCAATGATAGGGTTTTCTAGATAAGCAATTATTTAATTAATTTGAGGAAAATATTTACTTAGATTAATTATTATGCTTTGGAATAATTAATTATTTATATTTGAATAATTAATTTAAATTATAATCGTACTAAAATTTGAATAAAAGAAATATTCATAATTATTTAAATTTAATAATTATTTTAAATAATAGAATTCTAATTAAAATGGAGATATTCTAATTGGATTAATCCTAGGTGATATAGATAATTACAGATCCTTACACTATGATTAGCTAAAATTTTGAATTCTCCTACTAGGAGATTGGCATTTATAGTAGAGGATCATCTCTTTTGTGTGGCATGTACAATAGGAGAGAGGGAAGAGAATTTCTCCTCGTCCTAATATACCTTCAACCTATTCTACAAACAAAGAACTTAAGTCTTCATTTATTCATAGAATGCCATAGAGTAAATTTTAAAGAGTAGAGCTTAGATCACTCATTTTTAGTGGTCTTAGTTCCTCCATACTATAATGGTTGGAAAAAGAGTAGTTGTGGTGAAAGTCTATTGTGTTGTGACTACACACACAACTGCTTTAAGAAAGAGACCTAGTATTGAAGGTCCAAAGGTTGAGAACTTCTTCTCTTTAGTCAAAATTGCTTCTTCTAATTGTCAATAGATATGTTTGATTAGAATTCTATTTACAATTTATAGTCTTTTGAGTTAGATTTGGGTGCTTATATTTTTAAAATTCAACTACGTCATGAATCAAATTTTTCAACAAAAATAATTCCAAGACCTTAAAAGCAAATTTCTCCTCAAATATCATTCTAACCATCCCAACATCCCACATCAAGGGGCCAACATGGAAAGGTCAACGACCACCATAGCTTATTCTAAAGCCGCATCAGATGTAGACAAGTCTTAAATCTCTTAAACCCTTTTCTAGAATGTATCCAAGGATCATCCCTTCCCTTGATGTCTAATCCCTACTTCATCATAAAACAAGCTCCCTTTTGATAATCTCTCCACAAGCCAAAATATTCCTCCAGCCCCAAGAAGTGAAATAAGTATAACGAACACCTGGGGCCATAGTGGCATATCTACTCTTTAACACATCTACCACACAAAATCTGTATTTTGAATTCGAACTCCCAAGTAAGCTAAGAAAGGTGGGCATAATTAATATCCTTCAATCGTGAAAAACCAAGGACTTCACAACACAATATCTCAGTCTACGCAAAAAATCATGTGATTTTAAAGACCAATTCCTCGTATTAGTGCAACGCCCCAAAATTAATTAAATGTTATTAGTGTGCAAAATAGTATATTAGTGTGCCATAATGAATGTTTTAAACTTAATCTGGTTAATTTATGAAATTTCTAAATTAATGTTATTTTTGGTTAATTTAAAGATTTTTAATTACTCTTTATTATTTTTATTTGTTATTTTAAATTTTGAAACAAAACAATTTATCAAATACCAACCACGTCCTTTTTCAAAACCGTGGGTGGTACACAGTTTTCTCTCTCAGTTTTGCTCACCTCACCTCTCTATTTATTTCTCTCTTCTCTTCCTCTTCCTCACTCTCTCACGCTCACCCTCTCTCTCTCATTCTCTAGTCTCTCTCTTTCCCTCTCACTGTCTCTCTCTTCCTCTCCCTCTTTCTCTCAATTTTTGCTTCAAAAATCACACCCAAACTCCTGTATTTAGCGGATTGGAAGCTCGGGAACGCATTTGGCTAATCAAAAACACAATTTAAAGCTTTGATTCGAGGTTAGTTTTTAAATTTTAAAACTTTTCTAAATTTTTTATTTTTTATTTTTTGTATTTTGAAATCTAAGCTCATTTAAGCTTAGAAAACCCTTCATTTAAGTTAGAGGAACTTAGGATAACCAGAATCTAAGCTTAGTTTGAAGAAAAATGGATTTAAACCAAGATTTTTTTATTTTTCTCTATTTTCGGGTTTATGCAAAAATTTTGTGCAAATCTTGTTTAAATTAGTCCAAAAGTGTTTTATAATGTTTTTCTATCATCTATGGATATTTTATATGCCTGAGAACTAAGAAAAAGAGGTTAAAATAAGGATTTGGGCTCGGGGAGGCCGAGACCCGTGCTTGAAAAATTTTAGAATTTTTCAGTTCGACAAGCCAGATTCATACGACCCACAAACCGAACCTAGAAAGGTTCGGTAGACCGGATCTGATTTTTTGACGAGCCGAACTGTACAGTTCGGTAGGCCGAATTAGGGAGACTGGCAGGCTGACTAGGCATAGTAAAAATTTGTTATTTTTCACATGTTTTCACTGTTTTGAACCTTGATTGAGATTTTAACGTCACAGTATAATTTTATAAACTCAAATAGAACACTAGGATACGATGATATAGTTTAGTAACATAGGATATTTAAAGCTGGATACTGATAGACCCGGTTTATATATTTAAGGTTGTCTGTAGTTTTACAGAGCTAACATAAAACGGACCGAGACTGCGGTGTAGGACGCCGGCACGAGTATTGAGGTAGAACTTCTACCCCTTTCTTGGCAGCCAAGTTTTTAAAATGATTTTGGCCACAAAATAATTTTTATTAACATGTTTTCAACGATTGATTGAAAAAGATTTTCGTTGAGTATTTTCATAAACGGTAGATCGAGGTGATTTTCATAACAAACCTCATAATGAATGTAAATGGTCATATTGGGTAAAATGAGATTTTTAATAATTATAAAAAGATATATAAATATATATATATGGGCATGATGCCATATCAGAGATCGGGTCGTGTAGCGTGCAACCTTGGGGGCAGGTCCCGAAACCCAGTTGGGCCACTTCGGTAGTGAATGTTATGGTTTGCCCAGAAAAGATAAAAAGGTACTTTCTAGATAAACTGTTTTCAATAAAATTTATTTAAAGGAATTTATTTATTTAATTTTGTTTTCTAAGATATAATTTTATTAAAATTATTTATCAGTTTTAAAGGATAGTCCTAATGAGCCTTTCGCTCACCTTTTATTTGTTTTAAAATTTTTTTTTCCTTCTAGATGGATTCTAGCTTAGGATTGAAGAAGAATTCATTGACCAGACCTGCGAACAATAGAAGAGCCAAGTAGGTCATTAGAATTATAAAATCAAGGCATGTATAACTTTAACTTTCTCTTTTTATTTTAGACTATGGATGTGATTTAATATTATCGGTGCTATCTGTGTGCACAAGTTGTGGGTCAGTAAGACCCAACACATATTCCCTTTTTCTTTATTATTTTATTTCATTTTGTTTTTATCTTATTTGTTTAATTATTAATAATATTTGCTTAAAAAGGGTTTTAAATTATCACTATTTCTTAATAAATCAAATTCTTAAACTAGTGTTTTAATTAAAAATTTCTTCTTAACTAACTTAATCAAATCGCCACGTCACCTTTCGTACTTCAAGGCGTGACAGAATGGTATCAGAGCTTAAGGTTATGAACCTTAGGAATTGTGCACACATAGGAACGACAATGAAATACTACTGACAGTCTAAATTTTATTTTCAGAAGTGAGAGAATGGCACCTAGATGACGTTCAATAGCTGAAGCTGAATTTGAAAATGATGAGGGCATGATGAGGGCCATGTTTGCTGCATTCCGACAGATGGCAGCAAGAGCAAGACTAGAGGATTCCGAGGCCAGTCATTAGCATGCGTACTTTAAGGAGTTTCGACGTGCCTCTGTTCCAACCTTTGACAGAAAAGGGGACCTGCAAGTAGCTGAATATTGGCGAGATTCGATTGTGAAATACTTGGATACTCTTGGCATGCCAGTGGAGCATCGTGTGGAGTTCATAGCTTATAAATTTGAAGGTGGTGCTAATACTTGGTGGAAGCAAGCAAAGCGCCTGGAGAACAATGGGAATATTAGCTGGGATAGGTTCGATGAGTTGTTCTACGATCATTATTTCCTACAAGGATATAGAGACTAGAAGGCGGTCGAGTTTCATAGGTTGCAGTAGGGTGATATATCAGTTTGGGAATACGAGGCGAAGTTCAATAAATTGGCAAGGTTTGCTTCGTCTGCAATGGCATCGAAACGTGAGAAGTGTATCAAATTCCAAGACGAACTTAAGGCTTCTATTCGACGATAGGTGGTTGCCCTACGACTCAGGAATTTCAGAGAGCTTGTGTCAGCAGCAATATATATGGAAAGCAACTATTCGCAATACTGTGAGGATCAAGCAAGGACTTCAAGAGGACCACAGAGGAGCGGCAGGAGGAACACCAGCAGTCATCCAACTCCAAGGAAGAGCCAACAGGGTAACATGAACAATAAAAGCAGCAGTTCATCCAGCAACGACCACAGCAATCCCTATAGCTTTCATTGTCACTATTGCCAGCAGCCGGGACATATCAAGAGGAGCTGCCCAATCAGAAGTGTTCGCCTAGGACTTCAGGCCGAAGGAGGAGCCAGTCGTCAGCCCCAGCCTTAGACTCTACCTCAGCCTCAGCAATTCCCTTAGCTTTAGTTCCATCAAATCTCCCTCCAGTAATTGCCATATTTAGCACAAGGACATCAGCTGTAGAATTTCCAGTGTAATACCCCTCAGTATCGAGTGCCGAGTACAGCTAGCGTGCAGTCACTTTCACCGCAGCAATATCGATCGGCTAATCGAAGACCTAGCAGTGTTGGTAGAGGAAAAGGAAAGGCTCTAGTTCAGGTTCACACGATGACTTTAGGGAGTTCGGATGCCCAGACCAACAACGTGGTTGTCGATGGCACAGTTCTAGTTTCTCAGTCCCTAGCTCATGTTTTATTCGACACTAGTGCCACTCATTCTCTTATTTCAAGCTCTTTTGTACATACCTTGGGATTAGAGATAGAAGAATTTGATGAACCCCTAGTCATAGCCTCACCTTTGGGACGGGCGTGTGTGAATTGTATATGTAAAGCTTGTAAAATAAAGATTGGGGATGAGATTTTGAAAAGTGATTTGATTGTAATCCCCATGAGTTCATATGATATAATCCAAGGAATGGACTGGTTGTCCAGATACAATGTAGTTGTAGACTGCCAACTTAGGAGAGTGACTTTAGTGTTCGACAGGGGGATAGCAATCACTTACGAAGATGGTAATGATCAAATAATGAGTGAATGTCTTATGAAGACATGTCTCAGAGGACGGAAGAATCTAGCCAGTATGCCTTCCTCATGAACCTAGAAGGATAACCTAGTGTATCAAGAAGACGTGCAGTAATTCCAATGGTTGATGAGTTTGAAGATGTCCTCCTTGACGAGTTATCAAGATTACCATCGTATCGAGAGATCGAGTTTAGCATCGAGTTATTTCCGGGAACAGCGTCGATTTCTGTAGCACTTTACTAGATGGCGCTGGCAGAGATGGAAGAATTGAGGAACCAACTTCAAGAGCTTGCTGACAATGGATATATCTAAAATAGTACATCATCGTAGGGAGCACCGGTTCTGTTCGCTAAGAAGCATGATGGAATCCTTAGGCTATGCATTGATTATCGATAGCTAAATCGAGTCATCGTGAAGAACAAGTATCCTCTGCCCAAGATCGATGAGTTGTTTGATCAGTTGGGAGGTTCGTGGTATGTCTCAAAAATAGATTTGAGATCGGGATACCACCAGCTTAGGATTAAAGAAGAAGACATCCCCAAAACAGCTTTCAAGAACCAGCATGGACACTTTGAGTTTCTGATGATGCCGTTTGGACTGACAAATGCTCTGATAGCCTTCATGGACCTGATGAACAGAATATTTAGACCTTATTTGGATCAGTTTGTGATCGTGTTCATCGACAATATCTTGGTCTACTCTAAGACATGGGAGGAGCATGAGCAGTACCTCAGGATCGTACTTCAAACTCTACGGGAGCACCAGTTGTATGCTAAGAAGGATAAGTGCGAGTTTTGGCTGACAAAAGTTAAGTTTCTGGGACACGTCATCTCCGAGCAAGGTATCTCAGTGGATCCCTCTAAAGTAGAAGCCATAGTAGAGTGGGAACAACCGAAGAATGTAGTAGAAATTTGTAGCTTCTTGAGACTCATAGGATACTATAGGAAATTTGTAAAGGACTTCTCAAAAATTGCAACGCCACTGACAAGACTGATCAGGAAGAATGTCAAGTTTGAGTGGGATGAAGAATGTGAGCTCGCCTTTCGAGATTTAAAGAATTGGTTGACCTTAACCCTAGTATCGATTATCCCTAAAGTGATGAGCCATATGAAGTTTACACAGATGCTTTAGGATGCGAGCTTGGGTGAGTGTTGATGTAACATGGACGCGTGGTGGCGTATGGATCGAGACAGCTACGACCTCAAAAGTGGAACTACCCTATGCACGACTTGGAACTTGCAATGGTGATTCACGTGCTGAAGATCTAGAGATGCTATTTGTATAGGGGGGACATTTTAGGTTTTCTCCGACCACAAGAGTTTGAAGCATCTGTTCACCTAAAGGGATCTAAACTTGAGACAGCGAAGATGGATGGAGTACATGGAAGACTATGATTTTGTGCTACAGTATCATCCCGAGAAAGCTAACGTAGTCGCTGATGCGCTCAACTGAAAGTCTTCAGGGATTCTCGCTTGTTTAGTTCTCGAGGATTGCAAAAGGGACGCAACAGTGAGTGAGTATGGGGTGCAGTATTGTGAAGACTATGATCGAGTTTTTGGTGTACCATATGGAGACGGCCCCAACTCTTGTTCCAATGGTGAAACAAAATTAGTGGCAAAATCAGCATCTATAGGGAATCTAGACGTGAATTCAAAACAGAGAGTAATTTGAAGAATAGAGGATACATGCCAATAGATCGTTGTATTTTACGGAGTGTCTAGCAGTTCCAGCAATCGCAGAAGTGACGAAGGCTATAATGGATGAAGCCCACAAGTCTCAGTTCGCCATTCATCTTAGGAGCATGAAGATGTATCGTGATCTAAAGAGACAATACTAGTGGAGAGGTATAAAGAAGGATGTTTGAGAATATGTGACCAAATGTACGACTTGTCTTCCGGTGAAATCCGAGCATCAGAAGCCAACAAGTCAGCTTCAGCCACTTTCTATTCCAAGATGGAAATGGGAGCACATCACGATGGATTTTTTCACCGGTTTGCAGAGGACAAAACAAAGGCATGATGCAATTTAGGTCGTGGTTGACAGGTTGACAAAATCGGCTCATTTCATTCCCTTCAAGTCGACTTGTTTGAGAAGAGTACTCGAAGAATTATATCTGTAAAATATAGTGAGATTGCGAGTTCCTTTGTCCATCATATCTAATAGAGACACCAGATTCAATGCTAAGTATTGAGGAGCTTTCAGGAGGCGTTGGGGACGGATCTAAACTTCAGCACGGTATTTCATCCTCAGACTGATGGGCAATCTGAGTGAGTTATTCAGATTCTCGAGGACATGTTGCATGCCTGTGCGCTAAACTTTGACGGGAATTGAAAGAGGTACTTGTATCTGGCAGAGTTTGCGTACAATAACAGTTACCAATCGAGCATTGGCATGGCACCGTTTGAAGCACTGTATGGACGACCGTGTCAATCATTGGTGTGTTGGGCAGAACCACAAGACAGAATCATTCTCAGGCCAGATAAGATTAGCGATAGCAACGAGAAGGTCACCATGATACAGGATCGATTAAAGGCAGCTCAAAGTAGGCAAAAAAGCTACACGAATAGGAGATGCTGACCCTTGGAATTCGAGATAGGAGATTTTGTTCTCTTGAAGGTATCACCTCGCAAAGGCATTACATGATTCGGAGTAAGTGATAAACTCGCGCCAAGATATGTTGGACCATTTGAGATTACTCAATGTGTGGGTGCGGTTGCCTATCGCCTAGATTTTCCTCTCGAGCTATCTCATGTTCATGACGTATTCCACGTGTCGATGTTTCGAAAGTGTCTGCTTGAGCATAATAAGATAGTCTCATTTCATGATGTGTAGATCCAAGAAGACACGATGTACGAGGAAGTGTCGATTCAGATTATCGACCAGAAAGTGATCAACTTACGACGTCACGATATACTATTAATGAAGGTCACGGGCAGCATCACGGGATTGATAAAGCCACTTGGAAATTAGAATCGACAATACAGGAGTTGTATCCGCATTGGTTTTGTTTCTGAAACGATTTGTAAATTTCGAGGGCGAAATTTCTTTTAAAGGAGTAGAGCTGTAACGTCCCAAAATTAATTAAATATTATTAGTGTGTAAAATGGTGGATTAGTGTACCATAATGAATGTTTTAAACTTAATCTGGTTATTTTATGAAATTTCTAAATTAATGTTATTTTTGGTTAATTTTATGATTTTTAATTGCTCTTTATTATTTTTATTTGTTATTTTGAATTTTGAAACAAAATAATTTATCAAATACCAACCACGTCCTTCTTCAAAACCGTGGGCGGTGCACAGTTTTCTCTCTCGGTTTTGCTCACCTCTCCTCTCTATTTATTTCTCTCTTCTCTTCCTCTTCCTCACTCTCTCACGCTCACCCTCTCTCTCTCATTCTCTCGTCTCTCTCTTTCCCTCTCACTGTCTCTCTCTTCCTTTCCCTCTTCCTCTTAATTTTTGCTTCAAAAATCACGCCCAAGCTCCGGTATTCAGCGGATTGAAGCTCGAGAACACATTTGGCTGATCAAAAACATAATTTAAAGCTTCAATTCGAGGTTAGTTTTCAAATTTTAAAACTTTTCTAAATTTTTCAATTTTCTTTGTATTTTGAAATCTAAGCTCATTTAAGCTTAGAAAACCTTTAATTTAAGTTAGAGGAACTTAGGATAACCAAAATCTAAGCTTAGTTTAAAGAAAAATAGATTTAAACTAAGATTTTTTATTTTTCTCTATTTTTCTCTATTTTGGGTTTATTCAAAAATTTTGTACAAATCTTGTTTAAATTAGTCCAAAAGTGTTTTATAATGTTGTTCTATTATCTATAGATGTTTTCTATGCCTGAGAACTGAGAAAAACAGGTTAAAATGAGGATTTGGGCTCAGGGAAGAGAAGATCCATGCTTAGAAAATTCTAGAATTTTTTAGTTCGACAGGCTGAACTTTATGTTCGGCAGGCCGGATTCATACGATTGGCAGGCCGAACCTGAAAAGGTTCGCCCGACCAGACCTGATTTTTTGGCAGACCAGAGAGACCGACAGGCCGACCATGCACAGTGAAAATTTATTATTTTTCACCCGTTTTCACCGTTTTGAACCCCGATTGAGATTTTAACATCACAATATAATTTTATAAACTTAAATGGCAACTAGGACACAATGAGATAGTTTAGTAACATAGGATATTTCAAGCTAAATGCTGATAGACCTGGTTTATATATTTAAGGTTGTTCGTAGTTCTACGGAGCTAACGTATAATGGAACGAGACTGTGGTGTGAGACAGGGGTACGAGTATTGAGGTAGGACTTCTATCCCTTTCTTGACAGCCAAGTTTTTAAAATGATTTTGGCCACAAAATAATTTTTATCAAAATGTTTTCAATGATTGTTTAAAAAAGATTTTCATTGAGTATTTTCATAAACAGTAGGTCAAGGTGATTTTCATAAAAACCTTATAATGAATGTAAATGGTCATGCTAGGTAAAATGAAATTTTTAATAATTATAGAAAGATATATAAATATATATATATATATGGGCATGATGCCATATCAAAGATCGGGTCATGTAGTGTGTGACCTTGGGGCCAGGTCTCGAAACTGAGCTGGGCCACTTCGGTGGTGAATGTTATGGTTTGCTTAGAAAAGAAAAAAAGGTACTTTCTAGACGAACTATTTTCAATAAATTTTATTTAAATGAATTTATTTATTTAATTTTGTTTTCTAAGATATAATTTTATTTAAATTATTTATCTGTTTCAAAGCATAGTCCTACTAAGCCTTTCACTCACCTTTTTTTTGTTTAAAAAAATTTTTCCCCTCTAGGTGGATTCCAGCTTAGGATTGGAGAAGAATTCGTTAACTGAACCTACGAGCAGTAGAAGAGCCAAGTAGGTTATTAGAATTATAAAATCAAGGCATGTATAACTTTAACTTTCTCTTTTTATTTTGGACTATATATGTAATTTAATATTGTCGGTACTATATATGTACACAAGTTGTGGATCAGTGGGACCCAACACATATTCCCTTTTTCTTTATCATTTTATTCCATTTCGTTTTTATCTTATTTGTTTAATTATTAATAATATTTGCTTGAAAAGGATTTTAAATTATCACTATTTCTTAATAAATCAAATTCTTAAACTAGTGTTTTAATTAAAAATTTCTTCTTAACTAACTTAATCAAACCGCCACGTCATCTCCCATACTTCGATGCGTGACAATTAGCCACACCACTGGACTACCACAATTTCTAAACAGCTCCAATTTCTCCATTATGCAAGCGGCAAACTTAGAAGTAGACATCATGTGAATTGAAACAATTTAGCCATCGATTTAATTAGCGTTGCTCTAGTTAATTACAAAAAATGTTTATGTATTTTACCAAAATACAAATTATACTCTATATTATTAAAAATGTGAAAGACAATTTTTCATTTTTATTAAATCTCATAAAAGAAATCTCCACTATATTTTGGATCTGTTGTACTCGCAAATGTCTTTTCCCATGCCACTGATTAATGCACATTTCAAAATAGAAGACAAGCCAAATAATTCTTCAATGACATGTTAAGGAAGCACCACTTCTAGTAGGTGACGTTAGGTGTGATGGAATAGAAAAAAAAAATAAGAATAGGAATAAGACTACAATAGAATGAGAACAAGAATGATTTGAACGGTATATTCACATTCGTTTGTTTGGTTAGATATTGGAATTAATTTTGGAATTATAATTAGTACGTTTGGTTAATCATTGGAATAAAATGGAATAGTAATTGTTTTGACATAAATATCCCTTTTCATTTAATCATCAATGGAATAGTAATTAAAGTAATTTTTAGAGTATTAGGAGGGATTATTTAGGGATAGAGAATTTTAATTAATATCAATTTTGAAATGGAATGATCATTCAATTGGTTCACTTTTGGAATTATCATTCAACCATTTAAGTGGAATAACAATTCCATCGAAATTCCTATTCTTATGACTATTTGTCCAATAAAACATAGGAATAACTAAATTTTAAAAATTGTTATTCCATTCCGATGGTCGTTCCATCAGATCAAATACACCCTTTGGATTTTGATTTCTTAAAACCCTCTCTCTCTCTAGCATCATTATTTTTTTCTTTTCAGGTAGGCTGGAGTCTAGTGTCTCCTCTAGATGGTTCAATCTAGACCTTCGATGTGGTCCTAAGTCACATGGTATTGCAACCATTGGTGGTTGTGGTAGGAGTGATTGTCATAGGCGGAGTTTTGGATCTAGTCTAGGAGGTGTTGTGCCGTTGATATGGTCGCCTTCTCTAGGAGAATAAGTGCTCCAACAAGTCTTTAACTCCGAGGTATCGGTCCCCTTGATGTTGTAGGTCTTCTTGTGGGGTGTGAGGTTTTGGCGGTGAGTGGCTCTAGTGGAACCTTTCTACCACATTCCAGTAGCCTGGTGATTTTGTTCGTGGACTGCCTTTGTCTCTTTTTACGCTAGTTGTTCTTCTCTCTTCGATGTTTATGGCTGCCTTGTCATCAAAAGTGTCACTCGTGTAGCTTGAGTCTTTTTTGTTGCTTTTAATTTTTATGATCGTCTGATAACGGAATGGTCGATTTTATTGTTTAGGTGTATTCACTCTGTATTTTCGTTGTGTTTCTGCTTTTGTTGTCAATGAAGGCAGCTTCTTCGTCCTTCAATGTTGACTATTTAGCTAGTCCTCTATTTTGCGGTGTGAGCTTTTCCATCGATTGTAGTAGTTTTATTCATAAAGTCATTTGCATGCTCAATAATTGATGTGCCTATTTAGTTTTTAAATTTTGTAACTTGTCATGTGTAAGGGTCTGGTAGGATCGTGGAATATGACTTGTTATGGTAGTACACATTTTAGGCTCCGATGTGCTAGTGTTGGCCATGATATGGCTGGAACAATGAATGAATTTGTACGGCGGGACTTCCAACAAGTGGTGGGTATAGTTAAGCTAGGATTGGACCAAAAAAGATGGCTTCTAGGACCCGTTTTGTTGCTGAACAACTGAAATGAGACCTGCAACAAAAAAACCAAGAAAACAGAAAAAAAAATAACAAAGGAGGAACTATTGTAAGCAGTGACAGTGGGAGAAGAGAAGTTGTTAATGATTGACAGAGGAATGACTTTGGAGGGTAGAGGCAAAGCTACCTTCTATCATTGGATCTGGGCTATTTTCGTGAGCCGAAGAACTGGTATGCAAAGTTCCAAAGTTCTTCAAAACTTTTTGAAAAATGTACTTTGGAGACAAACATGGGTTGC
This sequence comes from Artocarpus hirsutus, assembly GCA_946598075.1. NCBI lineage: Eukaryota > Viridiplantae > Streptophyta > Magnoliopsida > Rosales > Moraceae > Artocarpus > Artocarpus hirsutus. Next base: position 19,243 of record CAMOHE010043233.1, read on the forward strand.
CTCCGTCATTGAGTTCGGACTATTGAAGGCGAGGCTTGAATTCTTGAAGCTTTTTAAGGTTGATGATGAGCTTCGATAAGACTTCTAAGTGTTTTTGTTAATGATCTCATAAGGCTCAAAGAAGGTAGAGTAGGTAATAGATTTTGAAAAATTTCTAGAAAATTTTTCTAGTCCAAAGAACACAAACTTAGAAGAAGATGATATTTTTGAAGCTATGGGGAATAAAAAATTAAATGAAGAGACAGGCTTAAGTCCCTCTGGTGATGTTGTATTGAAAGAAGGAGAAGAAAGGTGGCTAACTTGCTCTAGGGTTAGTCTCTAAGTGCTCCGACATGTGTGCTGGCTCTGTTATTCTAGAGCAAGCGGCATCAGGTGCTTCTAGAGGTTGATTTCTGGGTCGGTAAAAAATGGCATACAATTATAGTTGCTTTGGGCCTCTTCTAGACTTGATGCTCCTAGGTGGTTTGACGAAGTCTGACCATCTATTTTCGAAGGGTTAACAAGCATGCTAACCCCTCTCCGACGCCCGGTCTCACTATTTTCATTAACTTTGAAATTTCTAGCGCGTTGTGAAAATTTCTTTAAAATTTTGGGTGAGAATTGGTGATAGAGGCGTGTGTGGAGCCTCCGATGGTGGACTTTCAACTTGGCCAAAGATTATCTCGATGCAGATGAGGCCCCTCCAGAGGCGTGTTGGCTGCTCTAGAGGTATGTTCGGTGCTCCATTGCTAGGTTTTTCTCGGCATTTTTGCTACGAAAATGATTTATGGACTTAGGTTGTGCTAAGGCAAAAATAATAGGTTTTTTTTTATGCTACTTCAAAAGGCAAAAAGGAAGACTTTGGGGTTTTTTTTTTTTTTTTTTTTACTCCATCACTTATTTATATAAGTTCAATTAACTTCGAAATCCACCCAAGCGGGACTCGAAATCAAATCAAACCAAGACGAGTGAGCCCATTTGACTACTCATGACCAACCAAACCATGACCCATGACAGTTCTCCAAGCATGGCTTGGGTCCACAAAGTGAGCCTGTCGATGCCTTAAGACGAAGATGTTGGGCTTGGCCCATCAGGGGAGCCTGGTATGAAATTGGCCGTCAACATTGTGCATTTTGATGACCCTTTGATCATTTTATTTGAATTTATTAGCGGCAATAATTGATGTCTAAGATCATGTTTTTTGTGTTTTGGGGCCATTTACTTCATTATTGTGTTGTTCCTCCTCCTCAAAAAAAAAAGGAAGAAAAAAAAAAGAGAGATTAATGCACGTTTTATTATGGAGTCCATGATGATTTGCAACTATCCTTGACAGAACTCTTGAATTTTTGTCAAAAGACAGGGATGAAAGCAACTCAAGATGTTTTGCCTCAATTGTTAATGCATTTTGCAGTTTCATAAACGAGATTGATTCCAGTGTTTACACTTTTGCCCAGTAAGACTTGTATTATTCTCATTGGACAGGCAGAACAAATACTTTCTATTTATGAACGTTGTCAAGATTTGCAAGGGAGTCATCTAATGCCACCTGAAGGATACCCAACGAGGTGGAGGCACCTAATTTTCGACAGTCAGCAAAATGATGTAACATTATGTTCACAATGTAGTAGACAAGTGATTGCATGTCATGTTTCTTTGCTTCCAAGTATCACATATGAGGTCTAGTCCGAAAACAAAAGGAATCTATGTTCCAAGCGTTATCTAAAACATTGACCGCCCGACTCCTTAGTTTGATTTCTAATTCTAGGAGAAGAGCGTGCAAGGAGAGGTTGATTTGGTAATTAATGGTTTTCACCAAAAATCTGCCTTGACAAATGACTGTTAGGAACCAACAATTTCCATAAGCCCATCATATCAACAATATACGATCTATTATTAAACTTTCTACAGGGGTCTTTTTGATACAAGAAAAATGGTAACAACGGACGGTTTCAGCTTCATACGCATCGAGAATCCGTAATAACCTTAACACTCTTCCAATATCAGTCTCAATTTACTGAAAAGTTGATGCGAGAAATAAAATCCTTGACATTACATGTAGCAAGTATACTCCTCACTTGTTATAATAGTGTTTTAAGTTCAAATTGGTGAAACAAAGTATCCGGGCCCACTCCCCGTATCCAGGACTATCATGAACGACATGAACCCTTAAGGGCTCTGGCGGCAAGAGTTTTCAAACACCAATAGCTACATTCATAAAGGCTCGAATCCGAGTCTGTTGTTTAAGCAAAACGGTCTCCTACCAACTGAACTAGCCACATGTTGGTTATAAAAATACTTACTAAAATTGAAATGTTCGAAGAGCTAATAATTAAGGTCGACTACTGGACTCTTTCCCATTATCTGCCTCAAATCATGCCCATACGTGATTAACGCACCTATGAAAAGGACAAAAATAGGTAAAAGAAAAGTAGTCAAAGAGAAAGGTCAAATTATGGATAAGCTGTAAAGGTCCCAAAATCCTTTTCAAGAAAGAAAAATTGAGAATGTGCAATGCCCTATTCTTTTCGTGAACATGAAATGGCCCATATTCAATGCAGCTGTCTTTCTTCAATTGCATATCTTTGAGTGCAATGAATCTGCTCTGTTTGCTCCAAGAATCCATCTGTTCCTTCCATTTCAATCATTCACCATAAGACTTGGCAAAATCCAGACTGATTCCAGCGTTAATCCATATATTTGTGACATCCATTTGGCAATCCATTGACCAACGTTTGGCGTTATTGTTGTTCATTATGAAAAAGGCCGTCAATAATTAAGTGCAAGTGATTGTTATTTGTCCCCTCATGTGCAACTTTCACCTTTTCTATTGATGGAAACTAATCAGCCATGCAAATATACTTTAGGGTCATTGCTATTGCTTGAGAACAAAAATGTTTATTTGATTTTTGCTTACACGTCTTCAATTCGATTTTTGATTTAAATTTTCGAAGAAACAAACACGTATCAATAGATTCTAAAAATTTGAATCTAAAAAGTTGTTTAAATGCATGAAACAAACGGCCTTCTTTGCATGTATTTTTGCGATTCTATAACAGATAGGGGATCTTTTGTATTTTTATGTAAACTAAAAAAAATTTGTTCAGCTGATTTTAAATTACAACAAAATCCTTTCGTGGGAAAGTGTTTTGTAGGAGGGAGAGAGGTAAGGAGAGAGCTTAGGTTTACTGTCTGGTTGAGGGAGAGCAGAAATAGAGGGTGAGGATCTCCCTCTGAGCCTAATATTTTGGATCTTAATAGAAGGCATCGACAAATAAATCTAATTTAAAATAAAAAGACATTGTTACCCTTCAAAAGAAATCATTAACAAATAATAAACTGAACAATTCAATAATTAGACATATTATTATTTTCCATCATTTTAACTTTCTTATTTCTTACCAAATACTAGAAAGGACTACCTTAATTCTTTCCATTATAAATATTTTTTATCTCTTTACCCTCTTCGTCCTTCCTACTCCCAAAATACTTTGTCTTTCTTTTCAACGCTTCTTTAATTTAAGCTTAATAGTAAGGTATTCCCTGTTTATTTCATTGTCGATTCCTAAGCTTTAACCCTCTTAGTCTTTGTTAATGATTTTAGTAATAACGGGGACACTACTTTTTGGACTCAAATTTTGATCCAATTAACCTATTGGTTGTTAGGACTAGTAAATCCTCCCGATTCAATAATGTGGTTCCTATTTGTTAAAGGGCAATGGTACAATGACATCCATTGTTTCTCTCTCCTTGATGAGACTCAATTTTATAGTCGTCAGATTAAATCGATCACTGTCAAAATGAAGTTCCATCTAATATGCAGTAGAATTTCTTATTCAAATAATTATGAAAAATAAATAAAAAATGCTAAAAATTAAAAAAAAAAAACCTCCAAAAACCTATTTTATCTGGTGAAATCATTGGCAACCTATTTTCCCAGCAACAAGCGGAATCACAATCTCAATTTTGTCACTGTCAATGGTAGAACGAAGAGGAGGACCCCTCGACGGCAGGTGACATGGAGTCACGTTGCCCCCTTGCAAAATCACGACCACAGTCACCAACCATAAATGACGACAATAAGGTGGTGTTTAGAAGGTGGTGGAAACCATTGGTTAGAACCACCTTTACTGTAGCATGGTGAGAGCTTTACACTATAGCAATTTTTTTTTATTGTTACTATAGCATGTAAGAGCTTTATACTGTTTATAACTGAGTTTGTGATGGGAACCGTGGTTCCCACTACTATGCCAAACAGGGGGTAAGTCTTGTGGCAACCTCCGTCACATGCTTCATTGGAATAGATTATCAAGCCTCCATCTTGTCCTCAGTGATGACAGATCGTCGCACCTCCATTGTGTCATCGTCTCACCTCCAATGGCCGATTAAAGAGTTTCATTGATGAGACCTTTCAAAAGGTCTTACCATAATTTTCCTCTTTGTTAAATATGTGATTACAACGGCTACCAAATGAGTTGGTGTTTAAAAGAAAATAATATGATGCAAAAGGTAATATCCTTAGTATTACTACTAAAAAATTAACACAAAATATTTGAGAAAGACATAATAATGTTTTTAACATGCTTATGATCGAGGTACAGTTCTTTTAGGACAAATTTTACGAATTTCTCTTTAATTGTATCACTTGTATTAAAATGCCTCTAAACTTTAAAACGTATATGTTGTATCTTTAGCTATAATACTTCTCTATATTACCCCCTCAACTCTAAAACGTATTATTTTTAGATAAAATAATACTTGTTACCCTCGTTAAAAGGATAAATTCATCAGTTTATTCAAAAATCTTACAAAACCAACTTGAATTACGATAGTTTTCTACTTTTTCTCTATTTTTTCTCGCTTTTAAGTAGGTACTCTAAAGACGAAACATACGAGAGTTTGATGCCTAATTAGTTTATTTAAAGTGAAAAGAACATTTATATTAACATCTAAGTATCACATCTAATTTTAAAGCAAGTGAAAATTCAGCAATTTTATCAAAAAAATAATGTTTGCAAAGTTTCAGCAGTGAATTTGGAGAAATGTTATATTTCAGGGGTATAATATACATGTTTTTAAAGTTCGAGGTGTATATTGATACAAATGACATAGACGGGAGAAACTCACCAAATTTACTCATTTCTTTTATTTTCAAGGCAACATTTATGTCTCTCCTCAAGTTTTGTTTTTCCCCTTATAATTTCTCTTACCAAAGTTCTTTCTCTTCTTTTCAAATTTCATCATCAACTGACTGTTTGGGATTTCTTTTCCTTAAGTTTAATATGGATATTTGAAGCATCCATAAAAGAGAAAGACGACAACAAAAACAACAAGGACGTGAAGCAACAGCTATACAAAAAACAGCAAATCTAAAAAAAAGGTTGTATGGAGCTCTTACAAGGAGTGAAAATTCCTTAAAATTTAAATTAAAAAAAAAAAAAAACAATGTAGTGGAAATTGCACGCCAGATTTCACAACGCATATCTGTATTTATTCTCATCATATCCATGACTTTGGTTGAGGAAAATTTTAGATCAAAAACAGGGAATAAATATGTGTGGACGTATTAAAGGAAAGTTTTCTCGTTTATTAAAAAGGAGGATTAAATAGTTTTACTGGTACCATGTAATTATAGGCAATCAAATCACATACGAATCTGTTTTTTCTTTTTTTGAGGGTCTCATTTTTAAACATCTATATATGTATTGGATGGACAAATGTGACGATCTAGAACTGTGCTTTGTTGGTAATTTTTATTATTTTTCTTTTATAGACCCTATCAAAGGAACACATATCAACCAAAAGGTAACGCCAAAGTAAGTAGGTTGCTAAGCTTTCTTTTTCATATATAGAAAAATAAAAAAGGATCAGTAGTGTACTAACGTTCATGGTTCGGTGAAAGTTCATGGTTCGGTGAAAGTTATCGGAGTCTCTTTTTTGAAAAACCATTGAGACCACCAATGGATGACAAAAGACTTTGACGTTCAAGCTTCATCATCTAAATAAGTTGTGAGCTTTAAGAGCCTGCTTAGAAGCAATAGGTTGATAAGCTTTACATGTAAGGAGTTAAATGCCTATTTCTTTCCCTTGCACACCAAGAAACAGTGAAACAAATGTGAACCCCACCATGAAAATCACCTGAATTTATGAATTATTGAACTTCACAAAACTGCCACATAACTTCTAAGATGAGATTTACAAGCAGGTAATAACAAAGTACAAGTCCCATCAAAGCCAATTTGCACTTGACTGCTATGGCCGACAAGGCAGCATTGATACATAGAATACAACAAAACAGGGGTCACTTCATACAGTCAAATTAAGAATACTCTGTCCCTAGATATAACACATGGACTTCACATGTGCATTTTTGTAGTTTTGCTTCCAATCTTTGTGTAAATCAATGATTCAAATATCATTGGCATATTGATATTTGCCAAGTTTATGGTGAACTAAAGAAGAGACTTAATTTGCTGAAATGAGGAGAGGGAAGCATATTCATGTTCTTTCATCAATAGCATAGTCATACAAAGAGCCAAAAGTAAGTACAATCAAAGGGGACATGATGAACATAGAAAGCACTATTTCTGTTCCAATATTGTTCCCTCACCCATTTCTCCACATCTTGTGCCTCATGTGAACTTGTAGCCTGCATCATCAACATTCTTAACATCACTTACAAGCGACTGTGTCTATTTCTTTTTAAACATTTCATGGCCCCAAAAAGGGCTCGGCCAGGACATAGATGGTATTTTTAAAACCACCCGGAAGAAATTTTTTAACATTTTTCAATCAATAAGACACCAATATGATGTTACGTCAAAACACAAGCTATTAAAATGCCCATTATATAATATGTATACGAATTACATGGCATTAGAAAGAATTGATGCTTTGAATTTGCATGCACTAAATTGTTAATTGTTATTTTTTTTTTGTTGAATATTATTTTAATCAACAATCCTTCACACCCCACATGTTTCCCTGTGTGGATTAAAATCCAATAAATCATGACTTGGGAATCTGTACTCAATCTGTTAACTTATCCAAAATATGTTTTTAGTTTGTTTCCAATATTTCTTCCAACAACATGCATGACCCATCTCAATTGAAGTTGAACTCTTCCAAAATAGTGATTTAAAAATCAAAGTAATTTACATATTAATATTATTAACCGGATAAGAAAGATAAAGTACCATGCAGTTTTGGTAGCCCATGTGTTTCAGCTCAACTGATAAGAACATGCAGCTTCAAGCTCCATGGAAAGAAACTGAAGAATTTCAATCGGCAAAAAGAAAAGGAAAAAAATGCTTAACAAACATAATAATACATTAAAAAAAGAAAAAAGAAAAAATTGAAATGGAAGGACCATTGTGTTGTAGCAATGCTTGTTACAGTTCAATTTACCTCAACTTGATTTTGCAATGAATGAACATAACTGATAATCTCATCCAACATGGTCACCAAACCCATTGTCTGTGTGGGTAGAGAAAGAAGAACATAAATAAGCACTCCTCAATAAAAATCTCAAATTTAAAATGATAGCAAATAAAGCTCTACCCTTTGGCATCCAGGAACTAGGTCTTGTAGGCATCTGAGTTTGTTGTTGATTTTCTCTCTTCTCACCTGAAAGTTTTCTTAGAAATAAAGTTTAGATGCAGGGAAATAAGCTAGTATTATATTTCTGCTGTTTATGAAGAGTATAACTATATAAAACATACAAATATACCCTTTCTGCTAAGCTATGACTATCGGTAGCTTGGCCTCTTTTTGCTCTAACATGAATCACTTCCTCTGGTTTGTCCTGTTTCCTCTTACTTCTCCTTCTTGTTTCCTTTGCTAAACCCTGAAAATATGAAGAAATCGCGCGGATTAGAAAGTTAAGCTTTAGAGTCAAAATGAAAAGAATGTGGAAAAACAAAAACACACATTCATTTTGCTCTTCTTATTTTTGTCCTCCAGCCGATTGGCAGATGCAGTGGAGCCAGCATCTTCCGAGCTACTCTCTGTAGTCGCCTTCGCTTTTGTCTTCTGGCTTTCATGGGAACTATCTTTTGTCAAGTTGATTTCATGGACAGAACGTGAAATACCGGGAAAACTGTGTGACAAGCCTAATGGATGGTCAGTCTGTTGGTAATGGAAGCCAAATAAGAAGTTTTCTGCTGAAAAGTCAGTAATGTTGAAGTCCTCCAACATGCTTGAACCAAGCTCTCCAAATTGGTTAACCATCTCGATGTTATCGTCCATCTCCGTGGAAGGTCTAGAGAGCTTAAAGTTTCCATGCAATGTAGACTCAGCAGCCATGATTTTGTTTTTAAGTTCAGAATATCCCAAGAGAGAATAACACCGGCTTATATAAGGGATGAACTTTGTACTATTGTTCTACAATGTGGGGCATAAATGTAATTCGGTTTTCCTTTACAGTTAAGCAAAAGAAATCAAAGCGGCTAAAAAAAAAATAATACAAAAAACAAAAGAAGTTTCAAGTGTTTGTTTCATTATCTGAAGTAGAAATCCTTTTGTAGGGCCGAGGGTAGACATATACCAAGTCTATCCAGAAATACCAGCCAATGTAAGGATTGTAGTAGGGTTAATAAATTGGAACAAATACCAAAAGCATGTGTGTGTGTATAAATATATTTCTCCTGTCTTTTGAAACCTAAAAGAAAACTCCAAAGTTAGGATAGGTAAAGATTTTAGATAATAAAGTACTTTCATGCCTATTCTTCTTATCATCTTCTTTTTTCTATCTCTTTTTCTTAGTATGATAGCCAATAGTCAATCCGTGGAACACGTGGTCTCGGAATCATGTTGTTCATTTGGAAGAGAAGTTACATTCTAATTGACAAAAAGTGGAGAGAGATATTTTGTGTTGGAGCCTAGCTCTTGATATCCAAAAATGGCTGCAATTAGTATTTTAAGCTGAAGATATTACTAGTTTGAAAACTTTTCAAGAGTTTGCACTAGTTTTAGGGCTTTTTTTGGTACTTTATTCATCCATCCTTTGGTATTGTAACATGGGTTAGTAGATAATTGAAATTAAAGTAAATAAAGCGAATTATGTTAATCCAAAACAAAAAATAGAATATTACTAAAAATAGGTAAAATACTTGCTCTAGAGTCTTTTAATTAAAAATAGTAAAAACAATTCAAATTACAGAATTTTCTTAAAAGTATACTGATTTGGGACACTATCGTACTGATACAGCTTCTATACACAAAATACAATATTACTCTGAGAATTAAAATTCGATAAAATAACACCATAACATAAGCTCAAAATTAAATACAATAAAACCATAACATAAGCTATCTCAGACATCAAGCCTTTAAAAGTGACAACTAAGCACTACTAGCAGCTAATACAATTTGTAAAATCCTAGAAAGGAGAAAACATAAAAAGGGATGAGTTGAATGTTCAGTAGAGGAAAAAGAGATTACGACAAGAAAATGACTCAAATCACATGCATCGACACTTATAGATACACATTTCACAACATAAGACACACAGGAACACCAAGTTATTACATAACAATACATATATGCATGCTAGTATGTAGAGCCTATACTACAGAAATAGCATTAACTGTCAAAACAGTTGAATCTGCTTGAGCAATTGAGGTACTAGAACTACCAAGTGTACTTGTACTAACAGAGCTACCAGTGGTTGGAAAACCTCTTATGCTGGTGATGCCTAGTTTTGGCGAGTTATTTGCTCCTGAAATCCTCGACTTTCTTGCTCTTGTGCTTGGAAATTTTCTTGTAAATTAGTAATAAGGTTCATAAGTCTAGGGTTTAACGGAGGTTTGGTAGTCTAGGTTCTTAGTTAGACCATAGTCGGAGATAAATCCCACAGCCAGACAAACAAAGCCTATATAAATCCATGTTCTTGTGAGATTACAAATAAAAATATTCCCAGCATCAAGTTATCAACTTGTGACGTATATGTAATCGTAATGCATCATGTTATATCCTCTATCATATTAGGTACTTGTTGTCAAATGACAGTCCTATATGTCAGGTACGGTTGGCATAATAGACCTATACTGTAGCATAGGTATGTGGTCATGTCTATTGCTGGCATTTGTCATTGCTGAATATACATGATAACCATAGTCTGGAGTGGTACCGCTTATTCAAGGTACAGCAAGTACGTGGCTAAAGGGGTCATCACTAGCCTAGATAGGCTCTGACAATGCCAAATGGTACTTAGATGGAATCATAATTAACACCATCATCATCATTACTCCAATCTGCTTTGCCTTAATCTACGTACTAACAAAGTCGAATTGGTTGCGTTTGAAACGTCAAGACGAGTCAAGAGCGTAATTTCTTAATTTTGAGTGATCAACTTAACCGTTGATCAACATTGACCAAGTTTGACAGGTGTTGACCTAAGTCTTATGGTGTTTAGTTTGAACATGCCCCTGCCCCCTAAATTGACCCCTCTTGGGGTCCATAGGCGGTGTATAACATGCTCTAAAGATCATCTCTATGACATGTATTCATTGTATCGATACAAAAATCTGACAACTACCATCAAAGCATGGAGATCATATCTTAAAATGCAACGATTATCCTCCAATCAGCTTTGTTTGATCACACATCTAGTTGCAAGACATCGTGGACAAGCCTATTGGTAGGGTAACAAATAATCCTAAAGACCTAAATTTTACAAACACTTTCCCGAAATTTTATAAAAATTACACTATATAAGTACTATAGCAACATTTATACTAATATTTACTGATTTTTTTATATTCAATAAAAAGATATTTTGGTGTCCAAGACCCAAAATTTTGACCAAAATTTCCAAAGTATCAACGATATTTGCGTTTATGATGACGTCACCAATCTGTAACACAGGGATTTACTAGAAGGACACTACGACAAAAAGAACAACCGCAAAAATTATATAATATATATATATATATATATATATATACACACACACACACACACATATATTGTCTGCCACCATGCTCTGGCAGCGACCGATGACGCGCCACCAACGTGCAGCCCATTCAACAACACCAGTCGCTTTCCTACGACCAAATCGAGCTCATCTATTATTGTTCACCATCCGATCACGCAACACATAGCTGCACGCCACCATCGCCTCTCTTCATTGTCCATCATGTGTCACCCATCATAGCCATCGTCAAACAATTCAAAAGCTGATGGGCATCATAACCTCGGGATATCGTCCTCGAACTTCCTCATTGTAAAGAACAAAAGCGTCATGAATCTTCAGGGGCCATGATCGCTATCTCCATCGGGAGCTTGTCCTGTGCTTATCAAAGCCCTGTCAGAGTTCATTTGTTGCCTTTCTTCCCCGAGATCAATGCAGGGCAGAGCTGACCATAGGCAGATCGGGAAACAAGGACAAAGAAAGAAACAAAGAGAGAGGGGTAAGAGAGACAGACGGAGACAAGGAAAGATAGAGAGGATAAGGAAAAATATCAGATTTATTTTGGAAGTATTTTTAGGTTTTTATTTACTTTAAAATAGTGATTTTTTTTTGTTTTTTGTGAAAACCATTCGGTATTCGGACCCACCACATAGAAGCACGAATCTACAGAAAAGTTGGTTGTTGAGGAGTAAACCACCTATGCAAAAGAGTTTTTTTTTTAGGAGTAAACCCGACTAATCTGGATTTGAGCCGGGTCGAACTTACACCAGGAAGCTCTCCCAACACCTGTTTTTTTATACACAAGACTTGAACTCGAGACCTTGCTTAAGAGAGAATGGGCTCCTTGCCACCCAATCTCACATGTTATTAGTAAATAGTGATTTGTTTAACTATGCTTTTTACTCTACTTTTTCAAACCTTTTGTTATTATTTACTATTAGCTTGTAAAATATGATATTTAGTATAATTTCTCTTTAAATTATGTCCTCATTTAAAATTAAGTATTTTCACTTATAACCTGACTTCATTATGAGTTTTTGATATATATCTCAAGAAAAGTACTGCAATATACTTTTTTTATATGGAAAGGTATGTAGTGGAGAATGATCCAACTGTATTGTGTGGTTCTTAGATTTTGATCAATGGTGAAAGATAATTAAATACTAAATGAAAATAAACCTCCCATATGTAGTTCAATAACTAATAATTATTCTTAAAAAAAAATAATGACACAAAAAACCAATATCAAAACAATTCCCTTCTTCACTATCTACACCATCGGAGCCAAAAACATGACTACCAACAATGGGACGTAGAGAAGAATGAGATATCGACAATGATGATAAGATCATAGGCCTCTCGGTGTTGTTCATTGAGCCCTAAGCCACGAGCCCCCACAAAGGCCCCCGTGAGCCCATATGAAGCCCATCGCGAGCCCCTGCAAAGCCCGTCGAGAAGCCCATGACGCATCTCGATTGGAAAGAGTCGCCGTTTGCGCCCCCCTCCCCACCAAAATAAATAAATAAATAAATAATCGAGACGAAACTTATGACCGACTTGTCGATTTGTCGCATCTCTATTATCAAGATCAATGTCGATAAACGTGGCATCAACTGTGCAACAAAACCCAAGCCCTACTCCAATACATTCTGTAAGAAATCGTGCAAAATCTGTCGGGTGGTTCTTGCGACCCATAATTGACAAGAAGGATGGCATCAGATTCTAGCTGAGATTAGAAAGAAGGGCCGCGAATTTATCTAAATCAAACATTTCTAATCTCGTTGAATAGGGCGGTGTCATTTGAGGCAACGTAGTGTGGTGGTCGACGGCGGTTGGGCTATCATAATAATGTTGTAATTATTAACGAAAAAAGTTAATTTATCGACTAATAAAAATTAAATGTCATAAAGTTTAACATATAGTAAATTTAATATTAAAATAACATTATAATTAGAGTATTTTTTTATACTTAAATTTCAAATTTATTATTGACATATTAATCTAAGATTGCATTCGTGATGCACTTTTAACCTTCTAAAAAAATACGTATTTTATAGGAATGTATTTCGCTCCCAACAAAGGATAAAGGTTAGCCTAGTAACTAGTGTTCATTTAAATTATAATAAAAAAAAAAAAAAAGAAAAAGAAAAAGACCAACCAAACCATAGTCATGTGCATTTGCTACTTGCGAAGTGTAGTCCGACGGAGGAGCTCAAAATATCACAGCAATGGCTGCTCTCTCCCTCTACACCCTTTTTCTCCTCCCCTCGAACCGTCACTCCCCAGCCATTTCGTCAAAGCCGCGGGCTGTCCTTAGCCAAACCAACAAAATGCGAGTCCCTTATGTGTTGAAGCAAGGACAGTCCCGTCTTTTCCACAAGCTCCCTTCTGGGCTGAACATGGAGGTCATTGCGCAAAAGGTAGACCCAGATGAGAGAAAGAAGAGAAATACCGAAAACCCGCCACTGGTTTTCGTCCATGGAAGCTATCACGCTGCTTGGTGCTGGGCTGAGCACTGGTTACCCTTCTTTTCTGACTCTGGCTATGATTGCTATGCCGTTAGCTTGTTGGGGCAGGTCTTCTCTCTTTCTTTAGCCTATTTGCTTCTGAAATTGTTCAGTTTTGATACTGTAAGTCGATTGTTGATTTTTTTTTTAATTTTTTAAGATTTTTTTTTTTTTGGGGGGGAGGGTTTGAACCTAAACGCGAGCCAAAATACAGATTTACTTGGTCTCTGGTAGAATTCTTATTAGCACCTAAAAATATTAGAAAATTTATAAACAATTCTAAGAATGATGGTGATCATCAGATGGCGGTGTCCAATTTACAAATATCACACAGCCACCTCATGCAGTGATCAGTTTGATAATCTGGATTTATGAATATTGATAATGAATAGCAGAAAGCAGCATATTCATTTGGAGGCTATGTTAGTCTTTCTGATTGTCTATTTCCTCTAATTGCTTAGGGTGAAAGTGATTCACCTGCTGGTTCTGTTGCCGGTACACTCCAGGTATCCTAGCTATCGATTAGCAAAGGCTCTTTTATTCAGGCTAATTTGATAATTTGGATTTTCTTGCTTCTATTTCCTGCACATCCAACACTTTTTCATATTGGCTATAATGCTATTCTTATTGTATGTTCACTCCAATTTCTGCAGTAGACTCTTGCAGGTGATATTGCTGACTTCATCAACACAAATCTCAAGTCACCACCAATACTGCTTGGACATTCATTTGGAGGACTTATTATTCAGTACTATATTGCAAATCTTAAGAATGCCCAACTTTTAGGTAACCTTCCTACTTTTATTAGTTTATGTTCATGTTAAGTTAAAGGACTCAAGAAGGATAATGCAGTGTGAAGGATTTTTTTTTTTTTTTTTTTGGTATTATAAATTGAAATTAGTTTCAGCATGCACGGTAATATTTCTTTAAGGGAAGCCTGAAACTAAAATTATTGATGTTCAAACCAAGCAAAAATATCTGTCATAGCAGCAAAATTTTTAGTTTTAACTGTTTTCTTTTTTCTTTTTTCTTTTTATTTCAATTGAACGGTCGGATTCCTAGTTTTAACTGTTGTGCCTCAAGACACAACAATTGTGCTTATTAAAAAACTATCAGACATCAAGCATGAACTCAATTTCGTAATGGCTTCATGCAGGCATGTATTATATTTCATATGTATATGTATACATTTTGATTCACCTTGATTCCAGGAAGGGGAAATTTATATCCTGAGCTAACTGGCGCCGTTTTAGTCTGCTCTGTGCCCCCTTCGGGTAATAGGTAAACCACGTAGTGTTCCCAATGATTTTTTTTTCTCGTTTTTCATTTTTATTTCTAACAGCTCAAAAATGATAAGGCTCTCACATTCTCAGTGGCTTGGTGTGGCGTTATCTCTTTACCAAACCTATCGCCGCATACAAGGTACTTTTACTTCATGCCTGGAGGGTAATAGTCTAAACACTTGAAAACGTTTATCCAGAAGATTTCATGCCTTGTTTATAAATTCACTTTTTTCAGTGCAAGTGTCTCGTGCTTGCATATTTTATTCATGTTCTTATAATTTTCAAACAACCTCTCTTCTTATGCCATACATTCTTTTAGAAAGCTACCAATTTCTTTGGACCTGCTCGAGTGGTTTCGACTCTCGAATGGAAAATTTTATACCATTGCCATTGGTTTCTGCACATTTTCGAATAGTTTTACAACAAATAGGACTTTGTCCTTATAACTAATAGGCCCAGTTTATTTGAACTGTTGAAATAGGTGACACGCAGCTTAGCGGCAAAAGCTTTTCAGACTTCTCTTCCTCTTTGTAAAGAGACCTTTTTCTCTCCAACTGTGGAGGATCAACTAGTTCTGCGGTATAATATATTTGACTATTTAATATTCTATTCTGTGTTTGTGCATTTAATTTGTGAAAATCATGAATGACATGAATTTTCTGGGCAACAACTGTGCATTGCAATCGTCCTTGGCTTCTTCAACTACCATTTTACCTTCTAGGTTTCCAAGGAAACTCATTAAAATGTGCTCTTTTTTCTGTTAAAATACTCAATCAGGTGAAGATAATTTGTGGAATTAAACAAAGCATTTTATCAAACGTTCATTTGGTAATACAGTTTCATTCGAATTTTGTACGCATGTAATTTTAGAAAAAGGTTAAATGATTGCCCAGCAGTACTCTTAGAAAACCAATTATATTGCAATCTATAAGCTAAAAATTCACGAGACAGCCAAAATGTTAAGAATTTCGTTTGATGGAGGACATTTGTAGTATTATGAAATGAAATAAAATTGTACCCCTTAATTTTTGTTCTGTTGTATCCCTTTTAACTTTTTGTTTTCTTTCAGTTACCAGGAGCCAATGAAGGAAAGTTCAAGAATGCCACTGTTTGATCTAAGAAAGTTGAATGCATCACTTCCAGTTCCTTCAGTGCCAAAATCTTCAATTGAGCTTCTTGTGTTGGGTGCAAAGGATGATTTCATAGTGGTAAGCTTCTACTTTTAACTTACTGTATCGCAACCGCTTGATTATTCCTAAAATGGAAATGTCACTTTTTCAAAACTAATTATAGTAAATGTCAAATCTTGAAAATATTTATAATAAATGTCAGATTTATGATATAAATAATTTATCTATCTATTCGTTTATAGTGTAAATACTTTTAATTCACATTAAATAGATTAATGGTACAAATAATGTATTTAACTCCTTGTTTGTAATGTAAATATTTCTTATTTACATAGTAAATAAGTTGTTTGCATTGAAATCTACATTTACTACCAATATTTTTAAAACTTGATATTTACTTTAAAAAGTGTTAAAAATCTGGCATTTCCTTTGTTCTTTCTTTCTAAAATGATGTTGCAAAGTCCACTAAATGTTGAAATAAAATGAACTTTTTATTCACTGTCTCAGGCTCCCAGCTATAGGCACCGAGTGTTATGAATCTTACTTAGGATACCTTATTTTTTGGAAAATATTGAAAAGGCACCTTCCTGTTTTGAAAAATATAATTATGTTACCCTGAGTGGCTAAGTCCATTTTTTGAGTTGCAAACCCTTTTATTTGATCTTGTTTAATTTTGATTCGATTTAATTTTTTCAGCAAAAAATAACTCTCTTAAAATTTTTATCCAAAAACAAACTAAAGCTTTTTTCAGAGTTAAAAGGTTTAATTACCTGAAAAAATTGAAACAAATTAAAATTTTACAAAATTAATAAAAAGGTGAAATTGTTATTTCACATCCAAAAAATGAGTTCATGGTATCAAAGCGATATTTTCGAACGCACTAAAGTACCTTTTTGATGTATCCTAAACATCAAGCTACCAATTTGATGTTTCATTAAAATACAACGTACTAAAATGAGAATAATCCTTTTTACTTATTAAATGAGTGGCAACTTCGGAGACATGATATTGATCTAGTCTTTCTTCTTCTTTTTTTGTCGATATAATTTTCTATATGCATGAACTGGATTTTTAACTTACTGATTTTTATTTTGGTTAGGACGAAGAAGGTCTCAAAGAAACGGGCAAGTTCTATGGCGTTTCCCCAGTCTGTGTTGAAGGAGTTGCCCATGACATCATGTTGGATTGTTCATGGGAGAAAGGTGCAAAGGTGATTCTGTCATGGCTAAATGGTTTGAAGCAAACTGTTCCGGCTTAGGAGTTGGGACTGTCTTTGGTCATTCAATGTGAAATCTGTGTTTGGTTCCTAATGGCACATATTGAGGGCCCATTTCCAATTATGTGTGTACTCGTAAGGTGTTGCAAGTTGTGTATTTCGCCTTACAAATGCGTGGTTCAGTTTCAAATTGGAGAATGACTCTTTTTTTTTTTTTGCTCTGAACCGGGAATCGTAGATTGAACATGAAATGACAATCTTTTGCTCTCAAATCTTTTTGAAAAGAAAAGTATATTATTTGATTCGGGAAAAAAAAAGGAAAAAAAAAAACCAAAATTCCTCCTTAAAAGAAATAAGACAATTATTTTAAGGGATTTAAAGTCAAACGAAAATAAGCGGAAAGAGGTTATTTGCTTATAAAAAAAGCTTTGAGGGGACTATGACAAATTTTAAAACGAAAGTGGCATAGTTTAAAGGAAAATATAAAGATAATTCACAAAAATATTCAAAACTAACGGAGTTAATAAGAAAGAGATTACTTGCTAATGGAATAAAATTTAAGGATAAAATTTGAGGAGATTAAGTGATGCATTTTAAAAGTTAGCAGGTAAAATGAAATACGTAATACAGTTTGGGGTTAAGCATAAAAATAATCCAAAGGAAATTTTTGAGCAAAAAACAAAGAAACAAGGATCTAGCAAATAACAAAAAGCTAAATGTTAGAGTATGAGAAATGACCCAATTTATATTTGTTGAATTAAAATATGGTTTCAATTAGAGCCAGTAATTTTAGACATGACACAATGACACGATATGAAAACAATACAAGAAAAATAGGTTTGGACCGCATGTTTATAAGGTGGACCGTAAATGGGTTGGCACGAATAATACAAAAATAAACAAGCTGGATTTATGATAATACGTCTAACACGCCTTAACACGTTTAATTAAACAGGCTGTAAACATGTTGACACAGCATTACACGACCCGTCAGTTTATAACACATTTAAACTTAAAAATAAAAATATTTGAAATATTTGTAGTAGGTTAGTATTAATTAAATATTGTGTTTTTATTAATTTTCTTAATTATTTTTTTAATTTTTAGTTAATTGGTTCATAAATGTGCCATATGCATGTTATTATCATGTCAACCCGTCACGGCCTGCTTAGTAATCATGTTAATCGTGTCGTGCTGTGTTATGCATGCCATAGACGTGTCGTGTTCGTATTTGTATTTCTAGTATGTTTATTAATCATGTCGTATTTATGTTCGATCTACACGTGTCGTGCTATAAACGTGCTAACACAAACACGTCACGAATATGATTTTGCCACCCCTAGTTTCAATTTATGAATATTTGATATATGGCCTAAAGTAATATTTTATAGTACAAAATGCGACGTCATTATGATAATTACTATATCACATGGTTATTTTTACAATATTTTAGAAATTGTGTTGAATTTCAATTTCACCATAATAATTTGATTACGTGGTGTAATTTTTTCTTTAAATTTGATATTGTTTTATTCAATTTTGACCCTAAACAATACCCTACCCCATTTTGCCCGGAACTATGCCTGTTTGTATCACATTAGCTCTAAGGGATAAAGGTTATAGCACTAACTAAAATATAACTAAGTAAAGAGGGAAAGGAAAATAGCCAAATTAAATGTGAGATAAAAAATAATAGCGTTATGTTTTGAAATAATTGGTCAATCGCGTATTAAATGTCAATTAGAATTTACCAATAGAAAAATTTACATAAGTAACCAAAACTACAAAACACCCAACATTTTCTCTCCTCTCTCGTTCTCTCTCTACTCTCTCTCTAACAACCCCTCACGCCTTCTCTCTCCTCATGTCTACAAACTGGATCTGTCGATGGAACAACAACAAAGCAACAACAATGGCGCGTTTGGTGACGGAGCAGAAGCCGATATGTTGATGGAGTCGCAAAAGGAGACGAAGTAGCACACTTAACAATGAGCATGGCTCCAACAAAGATGCAGGTGAACGCGCTTAGGGGTGCTCTCGACTAGAGGCCAATATATGTAGTTAAGATAACAACAAATCCAGAGAAGTTGTATAAGAAAGAGACTTGACAATGGAGCTACGGACAAAGTAAATTTTTCGAGCAGAGATCTAGTCATCGCTATCTTTGCTTGGTTGTGTAACACCCGAGAAATTCTTAAAACATCACATGTGCAATAGTTAAGAGCTATGTTAAGTAATTTATGTATAAATTTTATAAACTAAAATTTTATGCTTAGAAATTTTGTTAAGTACCTTGAAAGTAAAATAAGTGCCACGAGGGTTATTGTTTAAATCTGATTTCTGTGATAAAATTCTATAAGAGTAAATATGGGATTTGCAACAATAATTATCATTCCATTGTCCTAAGTAAACTACGAATTAAACGAAGATGAAAGTTAGTTAATGAGTAAGGAACAATAAGTTAAAAAGTTTAACTATTGCAGAATATGTTGCTGCAAATTTTAAAACATAGATGCTATAAAGAACAATACTGCATGAGCTTATGTAGTATAAGAAAAATATTGCATGAAAAATATAAAAATTATACAGTATAGGAATTAAGCAGTACAAAAGTTGTACAGAATAAGAATAATGCAGTATAAGAAATATACAGTATTAGAATAATACAATATAAGGATTATGCTGATAAAATTAAGTAGTAAAATGATACCGCATACAATTAAGCAGTAAGGGAAGCTTGTGGAGGATGTGGATAAGAATGGAATGATGTGGAAGCTTGTGGGACCATGATAACAATAGAGAAAAATATACTAATAGGGTGGCAAAATATACAATAATATAAGAAAAACACAATGTAATGTCAATTTAGACCGTTAAAAAGTTGATGTGAGACCCACAAGAATGCCCCAAAGGTTGAAAAACTTTCACATCATGGACCTGAATTTGACAAGTGGGAAGGAGGCAAGTTTTGTTCGCATTGTGGTCCCTAGCATGGTTCCATAAATCTTAAGAGTATTTTTGAAATAAAAAGTTTGTTCATTTATGAAAATCTCACCCACTTTCTTCTTCTCAAATCTGCCCTTACCCGAAGTCTTATTCCTCAAAATTTTGATGGAAACATCCTCAAATCATTTAAAGAAATAAACGGCGGTGCAGAGGAAGATTAAGGATTTTCAAGGTAAGACTCAAAACTTTTCTCTTGTATTCTAGGGTTTTTCTCATATTTTGGATGAAATTTTCATGGGTTATGATTTGGATTTGTTGGCAAAAGAACTTGAGAGATTTCAAATACCAAAGAAGAAGGATAAAATATTGGGATCCCATAGGTAAACTCTAAACCTTAATCTTAATTTTGCTTAAGCATATCAAGTATTTGTTGTAATGTTTATGGACTATGGCATGATTATGTGTTGTGTGATTGGTTAGTTGAAAGCTAAGGTTTTTATGCTAAAAAAAGAAAGATTATTAAACTTGGTCAAAATACAAGGTTTAACTAGTCTTTTTTAAAGGTTTTTGCTAAACTTAGAGGCCTAATTATTTTTTGGATAGAACACAAGATTTATTGGAAATATTGAGGCGAACAACTTTCATGAAGAAAATTTCCTCAAATTCTAATTGGATCAAGTTGAAAAATGTTAATTTCTATTTTGGACCTATTGATAATGGGCCAAAATTCCATAAAGATGAATGATCTTAGGAAAAGTTAAAACACGAAAGTTGTAGATCTCACTGAAACTGTTAAGATTCACAAACTGTTTATGAAATTCTACATGGGTTTTAAGTTACCGATTTTTACGAGATTTAATCACAAAATTTCGAAACAGTAAAACAAGAAAAACGTTTTGAAATTATTTAAGTTTGACCAAGAAGCTTTTGTAATTTTTAATCCTTACATAAAACTACATGTTATGGTATAAAACAGTTATTTTTGGTTTTGGGGACAAACATATTAAGATTTTGTGTTTTGGGTCATAAAACCATGTGGAATTGAATTTTTTTTTCATGGTGTAAAACTAGTTTCCTAGAATGCTATGAGAATATGAGTAATTGTAGATTTTTAAGTTCAAGAGAATATGTGATTTCCAAGAAAAAACCCACTAAGGGTAAAATCGTTATTTTTTCATAAAATGGCTAAATTAGACCCCCAAGCCCTTCGAATTAGGGAAACACTCTTATAAGAAAAATGTTTCATATCATGTTAGATAATGAAACCGTCAAGTAAGACGTGAAATTTGATCATGAAACTAACAAATTAAGCAATAAAAAAATAAACTGTTAGTGTAAACTCAGACAATTTCTAATAGTTGGGTTTCGTTTAAACATGACGTAAAACCAACTAATAAAAAAAGAGGATAAAATGAGAACATTAGAGTAATATTCGTGTAAGTTTCAAACCTCAGTTATGGCATGAAGAAAATGATTTTATAATGCTTTATATATGTTTGGAATATGTTGCATTCGTCATGCATAATATTTTAAAAATCAAGTCATGATTTGAATTATGTTTGCATTTATTATGCTTATTGTTTTAGACATTAAGTTATGTTATACAACATGTTCACTAAGATTATAAGATCGGTAATCTAAACCCTCAAGGATAAGAAAAGTGTCATATTGGTCTCCAGACCCAAGGGGTGTATAATGTTAAGTTATGTTCTGGTCTCAGTGATACGACAAACTTTAGCGCATTTGGTACATACACTTGGGTCTATAATTTAAGATAAAATAAGAATGATAATAAAAAGGTGCATAAATAAGCGTAATTAGAATCATACACTGTGATATTTGTTGCATTCCTTTTTAAGAAATGTTTTATGAGATATGATTTATGAAAAGCATTTTATGAGAAATGTTTTATGAAAGTTGTTTTACGAAAGGTTTTAAGAGGAAAATTTTATAAGAAATGTTTTTATGTTTTTGTGAGATATGTTTGAACTTGTTGGGTGAAAGCTTATTATTAGTTTCTTCATGTTGTAGGAAGTTTTACAGGATACCAGTATGACTGGTTGAAGAGCTAGGTATTGTAGTGAGACATATGTGATGGTTGGATTATGGATACTACTATAATTGTTTATGTTGTAATAAAAGAAGTTTTCCACTGTTTTTGAAAGATGTTTTAAAAGTTTTAAGAAAGTAAATATTTACATGAATATTTTGAAAAAAAAATTATTAATTTAAATTCCAACGAAAGTTATAACAGTTTCAAGTATGTTTTTAAGAAAGAAATTTATTCAATATTTTTCTTACTTGTAAGTAAGAATAAGATTAAGAAATTAAGTATAAGCAAGTTAAGTAATGACTCGAAAAGTCGAGTCGTTACAGTTTGTGGCCGTGCAACGATGTTGTCTTCTCTGACGACTATGATTCCGATAGCATTCAAGGATAATTTCAGTCTTTAGTGAGGGAAAAATCAAGAACTGCTATTTATTTCACTTTTTAAAATATATGCTTTAGCATATATTTAAAAGATATGATATATGATGAAATTTCTTTCGTTAAATAAATTCTACTGTTGGTTGGGCCAAAAAGTGGATCCCGAACTGAGCCGAAAACTCTACAATATATAATAAAGAAAATTACAAGTTATATCACACTTTAAAAAAATGTATTTACTCATGTCATACTTAAAAAAATTATACCATACTCTATCGCTCGTATTAAATGTTTAAATACACTTATATATATGTATATATATATATATATAACATTTATAAAAGTACATTTTAAATGATAATATTTTTAAAAATTTCCCTATAATAAATAAATATGGTCGGATTTTTTAATGGAGATGGATGATGATTCAACACAACAACCGCAGAGGAACGAGGATTGGACGAGCCTCTAGGGTGGGACGGACAGAATTTTATGCTTTTTCAATCTTTGGGCCTTTTACTTAAAAAACAAAAAAAAGCGGGAGAGTGTTTTTGAGGTTTGAACAATTTAGATGCAGGGGTGCTCTTAACATTATAATAGATCACATGGGTATAGGTGTAATTTCATATTTGGGAAGTAGATGACTCAATCTCATGACTCAATCTCGGCCGTTAAACTTAGGGCTTCATATTTGTCATCCTATAAAACCCGTCTTTCCCACCTGCCTCTCTTTCCTCTGTCCCGTGAAGCGTAAGCTGAAGATTTCTCTTTGGGCGCGGACCTCAACCTCATCTCTGTGCCTTTCGGTAAGCACGCTACGCTTGCCTAACTGGGTCGATTCGTGAATTTAGACATTCTCGTGCAATTTCTGTTTTGTTGATGACTTCTTTTAGCTTCTCTACTAAGAGTTTTTCAAGTTTTTCTTTTTATTAATCCCTTGTGCTTCTTTTTGCGTTAGTTCTACTCTTGACTTCCCTCTATAGTTGGAACAATCCTGCTTTTGCTTTTATCATCCTCTTCTTGGTATTGAGATTACTGCTCTATAGTTTTTTTTTTTTTAAATATAATTTGAAAAATCATATTCTTGGCATGGTTGGTAGGTGTGAGTTGAAAGAGAAGTAGATTTATGATCTAATTATTATGTGTCGTGATTCTTGCCTGTGTTTTCCTGTAATGGAAAGGGAAAAAAACTATTTCAATGATTATAAAGTATTTTGTAAATTCTCTAATGCAGTTTGTTAGTATTGGTCTAGCAATGGGGAAATTCGTTTGAATTTTTTTCTTTATTATTTATTTGTTTATTTATATTGCTTAGGTTTTGTTTGATTAGGACCCAATTACAGAGGGCCTTAGTGGCTGTGATCATGGAGGGCTTTGTTTGAACACAGTTTTTTTTTTTTAATGTGGGTTCATGGATGCTTCCTAGAATTTTATTGCGAATATTTATTTCTGTTTACTATTTAAATTAAGTGTTTATGATTAAGTTCTGTTCAATCTGTATTAGTTTAGAATTCGTAGAATATCATGGGAAGCTTTGTATTCTTGCATAGCTTTAAGTCAAGGAGGGGAGATGCTCTTTTATGAGATATGAATTTGGTGATCTATGGAGAAAGTTGAAGCCTAAGTAATATTTGGCCTATAAACAACGTAATAAATAACGTAGATGAAAATTCATTCTTAGCTTATTAGATACCATGTTGCATTGTCCTACACAGATCTGTCAAGATGTACACATCGAAGAAGAAGATCCACAAAGACAAGGATGTCGAGCCAACTGAGTTCGAGGAAACTGTTGCACAGGTTAATTAAGCGACAGCTATAGAGTTGTATACATTTTTATCACTTGGACTATTGAACATGTTGAAAATATACTATGTTTGATATCTTGCAGTACCTATTTGATTTGGAGAATACCAACCAGGAACTGAAAAGTGATTTAAAGGATCTGTTCATCAATTCTGCAGTGTATGTATCATATTACTCGTGTTTCGAATCTTGGTTCCATATGCTTTCATCTCTTTTGGGGCTTTTGCTAATTATTATGGAGACGAATTATGTTATACAGCCAAATGGACATTTCTGGAAATCGCAAGGCTGTTGTGATCTATGTCCCCTACAGATTGAGGAAGGCTTTCCGTAAGATTCATCTGCGGCTTGTTAGGGAGTTGGAGAAGAAATTCAGCGGGAAGGTATCATATTGTGTCTCATCCCAAAAGAAAAAGGGTGCTTATTTCAATCTGTTTATAAACGAGTGCTCTTAAATTTTGGCAGGATGTTGTAATCATTGCGACCCGAAGGATTTTGAGGCCACCAAAGAAAGGCTCTGCTGTCCAGCGACCTCGCACCCGTACACTAACAGCTGTACATGATGCCATTCTTGAGGATGTTGTTCATCCTGCTGAGATTGTGGGTAAGCGCATCAGATACCGCCTTGATGGTTCCAAGATAATCAAGGTAAACTCAAAACCATGTGATTATTTGTTCTCCTTCCCACACTGTTGGAAATTTGACATTAAACATGTTCCTCGTAATTTGTGTTTAGATTTTCTTGGACCCAAAGGAGCGCAACAACACCGAGTACAAGTTGGAGACGCTAGCCGGGGTTTACAGGAAGCTTACTGGGAAGGACATTGTGTTCGAGTATCCAGTTACGGAGGCCTAAGTAGCTGTTGTTATCTTTGGGAAAAACGTATTTTGATGCTTTACTTCATTCAGAGTTTTCAATTGTTTTAGGCACTATTTAAAAATTTTGACTTGCGAGATTTCACATTGTGCTTCAGACAATTAAAATTAAGGGTTTCTTGTTTCTACCTTTTTCATGTGCTTAGTTTAAGCTATAAAGAATATTTCCATTTTGTTGTTTTTGTTTGGTGTCAAAAGGCAATGAAAAGGCCTAGCGATTCAACTTAGGTTTACTTGTTCTAATGCATTTTTGCTTGCATGCAAGTATAACTCTTGGTATAGTTTTGTTCTGGTAGAAAACTCTGATTTCCATTCATTTAGGAATTCACAAATCGCACCAACGAACCAAAAGTACCCTTTGGTATATTTGATTCAAGCTTGAAGAAAACAATGTTGAAAGTTGTATGCAGAGTTAGAATACCGCGGATTATCAAGAAGATAGTTTTAATACTAGTACTTCAATTATGATTGATTTCCATTAAATTAGGAATTCAGATACAGATTTTCTTGTGGTTTGCTCTTTTCTGTCATGCTAATTTCATGACCCAAGAGTAGGTGATTTTAAAACAACATAAATTTTTTCTGTCTAAAAAAAAATGAAAAAAGTAATGCCTTTGTCACCAATCATTTTGCAGGCTTGCTATCCCCATTTTCCTGCCCTATTAACAAAGTTAGCGGGATTAAATAGTGTCCCCGTTTAAGAGAGAAGAGCCCCAACAAAACCACCCTTGGCAAAAACATGAACACGAAGTCGATGTCTGCTGTTTTATCTGCTGTTTTAAATGAGAACGGTTACCATGTCTTAACAAGTATATAACTCTCTACTTGTATCTCTTTGGTCATGCATGTACATGAAGAAACCAATCAAGGAATAAACATATAAATATATATTCATTTATAAACGCCCAATAAATAGACAGATGAAGACGCATTAATTTATTATTGCCACAAGCACAAATAATAATAATAATAATAATAATAATAAAGACTAATGTTATGTATGGTTTAGGAGGCTTGGAAGAACTTGCTGTTTACTCCGGCCCTGTATAGCTGTAAATCAGATGCACTCGATATCCTAATCTCGGTGTTGGCTGGTACAAAAAGAACATCTCCTTCTGCAATTATATCTTCTTCAAGGGAATTTGTATGCATGATTCCCTCACCAAGGGTAACCAATAAAATTGAAGGACCTTGGACTGCTGGAAGTTCTACTGACTGGCCATGGGGAAGAGTACAGCTATCGACCTCAAATTCGTCAAATGGCGGGAGGTACCTTGTTACATATGGATTTAAAGGAACTCCTTGCAGAATTTCAGGGTAGCCCTGCAGTCGAATCAAATGTCAGATTGTGATCTTCAATACCAGAATGACGAAGAATGTGAAGACTCCATCAAGCAAAGCTCTACTTTGGCAGATTAAGTAATCAAAATTTCTGATTGTAAGAGCAAGTAGAGCAGAGCAGAAAGCTAACGTACATCCTAGAGAAAATATCTTTTTTGTCTTTATCACTCTAAACATGCAAGTAAAGAAAGTTTCAGACAAACTTTCCTTCGCATTCAGGGTAAAATATAAACAGAGATTTTGTAACTTGAATGTGAAGAAAAAAAAGTGGCAAATTGGAAGAAACAGACAAAAACAAGGATGTGTCCGAATATATGGACTCCGTCTCTGATTTTATTTCTCTACTTCCTCGGCTCCTTGTGCATCTGTCTGGTCTTGATTATTGCAGAAGCAAGTTTCCTTATCATCTTAAGCGTGGCCCAAACAAGTTGCCACACACAAGATATAGAGCAGAGAACCAAAACGTAAATATCCTCTCCCTTTAATTCTTTCACCTATTGGCCACGAAATCCAAACTCTTTTTGATACAAAGCAGGAATTAACCCACAACCTCACCAAAAACCCCCAGCCTACCCAGACCCCAGTGCCATTGGACTAAATGGTACTTGGTTAAATATCTTTGGTACCGAATAATTAGTAAATTACAATATAAAGTTTCAATCAGCTTACCTGCTTATATGTGAGCATGGAACAAAGAGTGTTTACATCCCGGTGCTTGGGAGTTAGACCGGCCCTCACAACGTTGTCTGAAGTTGCCATGCATTCAATGCACTCGCCAAACAAATATGCATGGGGTTCATTTGCCCCAAGATATAATGCTTCACCAGGATTAAGCTTCACATAATTAAAAAAGAAAGCTGATATAACACCAATATCAGCAGGATATTGCTTTTCCAACTCCAAAACCAAATGTTCCTTATCTGTTAATTGCCTAACCTGATGGAAGAATCAGAGAGCATTTTGCTTAAGAGGTACAATCACACAACAAAAGATATTGACATAACTGACATGCAGCGTTCAGCTTGTCCGAACCACATCTGCCTTGGTAAAAATATTTTGAACATCCTAGTCCACCAAAAGCCATCAAGGAAAATTCTCGTATTCTTACTGAACAGAAATGTGGGGAAAAAAAAATCGCGTATTTCAATTGACAAATTGTCAATGACATATATATGTGTATAACATGGGGAGAAGTGAAAGAAGGGATAACCACTGTTCCAAATTGTTGAAGCCATTGAAAATCAAAGTTCTATAACATGGTAATGCAAGGGTTTTCTTTCTTTTTTTATTTTAAGAAAAGAAATTCAAATCCTCAACAGACCTGACTTTCAAAGCGTAGACGGTTTATCAGTTTGGATGTTGCTTCAATTATCATCTCTTTGCTGGCTAACATGAGTTTGGTGAAAATTGAACGCAGAACAAATTTCACTTTTTCTTCCACATCTTGGTCACTGAGACCCAAAAGTTGGTTTGCATCTGCACTTCCAACCAGCTCTACGATCTCAGGAACATCCTGAAGCACGGACTTCAGCTCCTAAAGAATGTTCCAACTTCCAAGTTAATCAACTTAAATGAGACGAAGTTCAAGACAGTACCAAGGAGTATTCTTTATCTCAAAATATCATCCTCCAACTAACCTATCCTCTTAATAAGTTCTATATGTTCATAAATATTACTCCGTCTCTATGAAAACCCCAAGTTTACCGTAAATCTGAAGCAATGAATATCATAAAAATACAAAATTTTCCAGATAAATCCAAAGGCCTAGGCATACAAGTCAAGTCAACAGATATGCTAAATGTCACAAAATCATTATAAAATGACTAGATCTTATGTCAATTACTAGAGAGCAATAAAGTTTCCAAATTATGTCCAATTCGACAAAAGGAATAACGAAACAAAAAAATAATTCCCATTTCAGAGAGTCGAGTCGTACATGGAGACTGACAAAGCCGCAAAGAGCTTGGAAGTCTGTTATGGCGAGAGCCATCTCAGGCTTGTGATTGTCGTCCTTGTAAACGCTCGGCTGCAACTTATGCAAAGTCTTGGCCAATTTCTTATCCGGATGAGCCTGTATCGACAATGCCTTCGCCACCGAAAGCACCTAAAACAGAACCACACAGAGATTTCCACTGAAAATTTTTACCGGCGGAAGAAGTAAGGCTAATTGGAAAAAGCGAGAAACCCACAGGAAATACCTTGAACAAGAAAGGAAGATCATTGCCCCACCTCTGGGACACCTTCTCTCCGAGCACATTAGGATTCTCAGAAATCCAAGACTTGAGGCTCTCAATCTCGCCATCGCTATCGCCCTGAATCAGGAAGGAGGGTCCGGAATCGTGAGTTCCCATCCAGATCTCAGCATAAGGCTTTTCCGGGTCGATTTCAGAGCCCGAATTCAAAGCATAAAGCTTGGCAACAGAAGAATCGACTCCTTTTCGACCCCAATCGTAGTTCTGGACAGAGCATCGCAGCCGCTGAACCTTCGGAGTAGCGGTAGAACGAATTTCAGACGCCATAACCTCCTCCATGGACGTTTTCTTTTGAAGAAGAAGAAGGAAAACAATAAATATGAAAATGAATATGAATATGAAAGGGCAAGTTGTGCGGGAATTAAGCAGAAGAATATTATAGTGTGTATATATATATATATATAGTGATCAATGGGTCAATCCATTAGGCGAAAAATTCTGATTCTTTGGGTTTGGTTTGCTGGTTTTTGAAGCGTTTGAAAAGGAAAGACGAGAGAGGGAAATGGAGAGAGTGAAGGACAAGACAGAGAAGAAGAAGGGATGACCATGACCGTGGAAAATTGGGTGTGGGGCAGACTAGTACTGGTTCTGGAACCCGTATCCATCGTCTTCTCTGCCTTTTTCTTTTCTTTTCTTTCTTCACGCTTTTGATTCGGGGTTGAATTTTTCTTTTCCTACGTGAGAAAAAAATGGGTGGTTTTCTTTACCGGGAAACTTGCTTCTCTTCCTTTCCGTCAATCTTTTTTTATTTTTTTTATTTTTCATAATAAATGACTTCATTTTCATTCCAACGGAACAAAAGGCAAGAAAAACACCTTCGCAGAAATTATTATCTTAACCAAAACGAAACCAACGAGGTCGAGACTTTCTAATAACAGAACATAAGCAAAAAGGAGTCGTCAAGGGAATAGGATGGAAAAGGAAAGTCACAAGGAGGGAGGCCTTCCTAATGCCTTCTTTTTTTTATTTTTTTATTTTTTATTATTTTATAATGCTTCCTTTCTTGTTTGATTCACCCTAATTTAATATGGAAGAGAAATACTTTATGAAAAAGAAGGGATATTTACTTTTTTTTATAAGGTGTACTTTAGGGTTATTTAAATGTTATATTTTTTGATTTTTAATACCATTGAATGTATGTTTTTCGGTTTCTATATAATGTATTATATCTTTGGATTAGTCATTTTAAAGTTTTGACCTAAACTAAGGGTTTAAAAACTTTAAAACACCGTAAATTAAGAGTTCTTACCTAAAAGATGTATAGATTTTTATTTTTGGTTTTTGTTTTGTTATTACTTTTTGAAAGTTTTAGTTTTGTCTCTCTTTGATTTAAAGATAATTTTAGTCATTTTAAAAAGGTTAAAATCAATTATTGATTTAGATAAGCTATAGATTTATGAATTAAGGGGGTGTTTGGCAAAGTGGTGGGAACTGCGGTTCCCACCACAAAATCAGTTATGAACAGTAAAAAAACTCTCACATACTACAGTAACAATAAAAAAAATTGGTACAGTGTAAAGTTCTCATATGCTACAGTAAAAGTGGTTCTCACCACTGGTTCCCACCACCTTCCAAACACCCTATAAATTTAATTTAGGGCCCGTTTTGTATTGCTTTTTGAAGCGGCTTTTAGCTTCTATAACCGCCTTCAACAGTTTAGTGTATTGGTAAAACGTGCTTACATAGAGTTGCTTCTAAAAACTGTTGCCCATAAATAATTGATAAGTAGGTCATGGGTTGTTTTTTACAACAGTTTTCGCTGTCATAATTTAATACTAAAGTAACCTTAATGATAATACATAATTCTCAATCTATCTATTCTTTCCTATCAAATTAAAATATCAACAAAAGAAGTTTAAAATTAATTTATAAGGTAACTTTTAAATGTTATGCTTTTTTTAGAGTGATTATTTTTGCATTAATGTATAATTTATTTCATTTAATAAAAATAATTTATTTTTATGAACATATATTAAATAATAAAAAATATATTTTTAGCATTTATAATTTACAAATGTTACGTATAAATTAAAACTACAAACATGTTTAATAAAGTATGTCTATTTTTGTCATTATATATTTTTATAGTAATTTTATACATAATTTAGTAAACACCTTCTAGCGTTCATAGCAACTTTAAAACTAATTTATTAAACGCCTACTTGCTTCTAATCTACAGCATATCACAACAAAAGAACAGCACAACAAAAAGCCAAACTTGCCCTTAAATTGAAGATACACGTTTCTAGCAAGGAAACTTACTCTATTCTTAAAAAAATAATAAAAAAACTGATTTGTGTTTATGCTCCAAAAACGGATTTTATTTAATAATTTTCTTTAATAAAATTTCTTTTTGGAATAAATAAATACTTTTACAAAGTTGTTATCATGACGTTACTAGCGATCTTTATTCATTATTATTTTTAGAATACGTAAACGTGTTTTGATCGCTCTATTTTTTCTATTTGTTTTATAGACAAGTAGGAAATCCGATTAAGAAAAAAGGGGAAATCTTGAAATCAAGAAATGTCCCATGTACAAGATGAAATTGTTTGGAAAAATCAGTTTTTGAGTTTTTTTTTTAATCGTGTGTTTCACAAAACTTAAAATCTAATTAGATTTAATTTTTAATTTTACATTCCGGTATTGGTAGGAATGAGAGAGAAAAAAGATAGATTGAAGGGAAAAAGAGAGTGACGATTTGGATGATTAAAAAATATTACTTTTTTCTTACTTTAATTTTAGGATAAACAACAAAATAATATCTTTAGGTTAAACCTAGTAAATAATATCATATAGTTTTAAAATATATAATATATAGTATATATCTTTAGGTTAAACCTAGTAAATAATATCATATAGTTTCAAAATATATAATATATAGTATATTATGAGAAATTAAAAACAAAAATCCTAAAATACCTCCACCTCTTTATCATCTATATCTCTCACCCTCCTCTCTCGTGCAGCACCACTATCAGCTGTGTAAATACAATATTTACCAGGCAATATCATATTTACCATCTAATACAAAAATTCACAGACAATTTTGTCGAGCCGTCGACTATCAAAAAATACAGTATTTCACTTGAAATACTATATTACCATGTAAGCACAAAAATTTACCGACGACTTTGTCAGACTATTAGCAACAAAAAAATATAATGTCTCATTTGAAATACCGTATTACCGTGTAAATACAAAAATTCACCGACGACTACGTTGGATCTTCGACGATCAAGAAATACAATATTTCACTTGAAATGCAATATTACTACTGTGTAAATACAAAAATTCACCAATGACTTCGTCGTACCGTCAACGGCCCAGAAATACAATATTTATCAAGAAATATCATATTTACCATATACTAAAAAAATTTACCGACAACTTCGTTGGACCGTCAACTGTCAAGAAATACAACATTTCACTTGAAATACTATATTAACGTATAAATACAAAAATTCACTAGCGACTTAGACCATCAGTAGTTAGGAAATACAATATTTCACTTGAAATACTGCATTACCATGTAAATATAAAAATTCATGGCGACTTCACCAGACTACCAGCTATGCAAAAAATACAATATTTCACTTGAAATACTATATTACTATGTAAATATAAAATTTCACTTGCGACTTTGCCAAATTGTCGGCGGCCGCAGAATACAATATTAACTTTGTAATACTATATTATATTGTACATATAAAATTTCACCGATGACTTCGTTAGAACACCAATGGCCGAAAAATACAGTATTAATTATGTGATATTGTATTACCGTATAAATATAAAATTTTATTGATGAATTTGCCGAACCGCCTGTGGCTAAAAAATACAATATTAACCTTGTAATGCTATATTACCGTATAAACACAGTATTCTTCTCGCCATCACAAATTGAATGTGCTCCACGTTTGATTAAACATGGCATAAAGTAATACTAACTCAGGGAATATAATTCACAAATTCTCACCCCTCAAACCACAAAAGTCATCAAACATAAACTGGGAGGGCCATTCATAATCATGAAAAAAAAAAAAAAAAACCTTGAAATCCAAACTAATCGCATAGATGAAAGGACCCACAAAACAGCCATTAATCATAGATACTCATAAATCACATACATGATTAACCAGATTTTGAGCAAGCAATACCCAAACTAAATCCACATAGTAAAAAAGAGAAAAGCGTTGAATGGCCCAAACATGTAAGCATTTTCAAATATAGACCAAATTCTATATAACAAATAGACAGCTACAGCAACCATATATGACAGAATTTATTAGTTTTTTTTTCTTTTTAAGAATGAATTATCTTTTAATGCATCCCTCAAAGAAAGAAAGAAGAAAACATAAATATGCGAGATTTGATTTTGATCGTCCGCCACGGTGGAAGACAAGATCGCGAATGCCCGTCACCGTCAAAGATGATATCGCCTAGCGTCACCGTGAAAGAGGAAGGAGAGCAAGAAGCGGCAAAGACAGAGGAGAGAGAGGAAGAAACCGCATATCGGTCTTGGCTTCTTCTTCGGCGCCAATTGCTCTATATCTCTATCGCGACAGAGCAACCAACGATGACGTCAACGGCAACAGCGATGGCGAGGACGACAACGTCCACCTCAAAAGGTGTGATTCTCATGCAGCAAGAGAGAGAGCAGCAGAGGATGAATCGAGACATAGAGGCGAGAGAAACATAAGAAATCAAAGAAAGGAGGAGAGATAAAGGGGAGAGAGGACCAGAAAAGAAATCAGAAAGAGAGAGAAGAGAGAGGGGAGCATGGCAACTCCAGTTAACAGTGTGTCCGGCAATTTTAGTTTAGACTAAAACGTCTTGTATGTTACAATGTCAAAAATAAACTAACTATAATGTAAAATTTTTACATATTATAATATTTTTAACTAAAATAAATTCGAACAATTGATTCTAATTATATTTTACAAACACCTTATATTTTTTCTTCCTTAGGAAATAAGCTAATCTACGTTTCTCCATCTGACTATCTCTCTCTCAATTCCTTCCTTTTCTCTTAACGTTGCGTTACTAATGTGTGTTTCAGCACGGAGAAACTTTCCCGTTTTATTATATTTCCAAAATTGTTTGCTAGCAAAATAACTGATTGAAAACAATTCCTAAACAGTGTTTGGTTGATAAGATTTGGAATAAAGAAAACAACTGATATCGTTTGGAATCGGTCTCATTCTTTTTTTTTTTTTTTTTAAAGAATGAAGATAAGGGGAATTTTTATAAATATAACCTTTCAAAACTCATTTTTTATAAATGTCAAGTTTAAATATGGTATAATTTAACAAGTAATATAAATAAAAGTGTGATATAATTTTTTTAAATGTAACATAAATATACACATTGTTTCTAAATGTCGCATAATGTGTAATTTTCTCCTTTGGGAAAACGTAATAGAGTCATTTTCTATTTTGGGCTTGTACATTTAACATATATTATCATAAAGGAAGAAGGAGAGAATTAACCCATCATTAATTAGAATATATATACAGAGTAATACAAAAAAGCCCTCAAAATTAAAAGAAAAAAACAGGGTAATACAAAAAATAAAACAACACTAGAGCGTAAACATAGACGATACAGTCAATAAACATACCAAAATAGCTCCGACGTAAAGAATAACAAAAAAGAAAAAGCCAACCTGTGAAATTAAATAAAAATAAAAATAATCAACTGAAAGTAAGTTATATAAAAAGGAAGGAATGAAAATTTGAGGGAAAAGTTTGAAAAAATTGAAATCAAGTTCTTTTGCAGCAGATTTTAATAATCCATATTAAAAAAAATTGCACGTGACAGTTTTCTCAAAAAAAAAAAAAAAAACTGTCAAGAAAGGGTATTACGGGAAAAGAAAATCATGATAACTTTGAAGACAAATCCTAAATAGAGAGTTTAAAACGAATAATTTGTGTAAAGAATTATTTTTCTTTTACTCGTGTAAATAATTCTTTTTCTTTTACAATATTGTTTCTCTGGATAATTTGTGTAAATAGGAGGCCCATTTTTTATCAAAAAGAAAAGATAAAAAAAAGAAAAAAAAAAGAGGGGATAGATAAAAGGTGTGGTTATAAATATTGCACATAGATATATATGGATATCTATAGATAGATTTAGATAAAAGTTATACTTTTTGAGTTTTGACTAACTAAAATAAAGCACGAAATGTGTTTTTGATCAGAATATCGTACAAAATCATAATAAAATGCTCGCTTTAAATGTTCTCTTCACTGGACACATTCACTGGTCACTTCAACATTCAAGTTTTATTCAAATTCATTACTCAAAAAGCAGTTTATAGAAAAGTTTATAAATTTGCCGTGAAAACATAAACGTAGAAGAGCAAAACATGGGACCTGTTTGTTTTGTTTTTGATAATTTTTTAGATTTTTTTGATTTAAATTTAAATTTAAGTATTAAAAATTTTTTAGATATGTGCTCAAAATATGAATCTTTTTAAGTATTAAAAATTTAAGTTTTTAAAGTTTTAACTCTCCATACTCGGATATCTCTGCTACAGTAAAAACTATCTCTATTTTATATTTAAGGAAAAAAATCATAACTTCTTCACTAGTTATCCTATTGAGATGATTCTTTGTTCATTGTGTTTCTAATAAAGAAAGGAATAAATTAAAATCTATATTGTATATTTTTTTATAATCATTAACATTAAGATTTCATTAGATTTGTTGATAAATCAAAAACTATTTTCGTTACCTCTTCAAACATAAATTTTAATTTTATTCCATACTTAGATTAAAACTTAAATGCATATCCAAGCGTCAATTTGGATAACAATTCAAATCACTAAATCAAATATTAATTTAAATCACACTAACTTAAATTAAATTACAAATTCGAATCTATTTATCAAACGTATCCCAAAGCACTCGTATAAAACCAATTCCAAAAAAAATGCAAAAAAAAAAAATTGCCTAAAAATTATGAAAATAAGAGGAGAATTTTGTGGTAAGCTAGGAGAAACTACCATACTCGCAATATAGTTTAACAACCAAATCATTTTATTCTCAAAAAAAAAAAAAATCAAATCATTTTTAATTTGACATGAATCTAATACCAGTGGAATTTCCCCTCAAAAAAGAAAATCCCATT
Source organism: Artocarpus hirsutus (assembly GCA_946598075.1). NCBI lineage: Eukaryota > Viridiplantae > Streptophyta > Magnoliopsida > Rosales > Moraceae > Artocarpus > Artocarpus hirsutus. The sequence continues at coordinate 55,049 of CAMOHE010043233.1, forward strand.
AGGGTTTGAAGCCCACGGAATTCTCTAGAAACAACAAAACCAGAGTATGATGTTTCAGTTTCTCGGAGGTCAAAGATAATTAATGTGGGCTCCTCGGAATTTCAATGAAAATCCACGTTGAGGGCGATCACAATCATCAGAAAAAGAAATCTTTGAAAAGTTTTTTGCAATTTTCTTCATCTTTGAAACTATTCTCCAAGACATGAGATTGAGACAACTCAGGCCAAAAAAAAAACAATTTTTTTGGGTTTTTAAGATCAGAACATATGTTATTATCGAATATAATGGATTTATAAATTATCAATTTCCGTATATATATTAAGTCTGCTTCGTTAAAAAAAAAAAAAAACGCTTTTTCCCGGTGTATCGGAAAAATCTATTTAATTTGGAAGTCATTTTCGCAGAT
>CAMOHE010043234.1:0-11297 GCA_946598075.1 Artocarpus hirsutus
AGTTGTTCTTTTTGCATTTAGTTGTCGTTTTTTTTCTACAATAAAAAATTTAAAAGGAATATAAAATGCGTTTGCCGGGAGTCGAACCCGGGTCTATTGCTTGGAAGGCAATTATCCTAACCGTTGGACTACAAACGCTTGGTGACATTAATATTTTTTAATAAAACTAGAAGGAGAAAGTCAGAGCCCGAGCCAGTTGACGATCATAAGTACAGAGTTTAATTAGTCATACGTTTCTAATTTCTATCTCAATTCCATTGTTTTACATTAGAATACAACTATACGTAAAAATAGCGGTTTTGACGCGTTTGCCCCTTAATTTTTATTATTATTTAGCTTCCCCTTAACTTTCAATCATAACAAATTATAGTTTGAATTTAACAAATTGTTGCAAAGTGCCTCAAAGTGATGTAAGATACTAAATTTTAGAAGGTGACCCCCATGTATGTTACAAAACATGCTCTGATTATCATTTGCTACTCTTTACGTGTTTAGGGTGTTTTCATCCAAATTTTAGCAATCTTCATCGATTAGACGTGACTTTGGTGCAATTTGTCAAATTCAAGGTTTTGTCAAAATTAGAAGTTCAGATGGTACTTTTCAATCGTAAAAGATATAAGGATGGATGGGCTAAATCTGATCCAATCGGATTCAGGTTGTAAATAGATCAAAAGTCTTAAATCGACATGCGTGATGGAGTAGGGACAAACTTAGGAGTCTGCAATCCTGTTAAGCATATATTAAGTACTATGTTATGCTTATTTCAAAAAAAAAAAAAAAAAAAGAAGAAGAAGAAGAAGAAGAAGAAGAAGTATTATGTTTTGCCACATAAAATATATAACAATTGAAAAGTATATCATTATTTGTTTATTTTCAATTTAAATTTGTTTTGTATGATGGTTTTTTAAGTATTTGTATTTTGATAAACAATCAATTATCTTATAAACAGGAGTTTTCATCACGAGAAACTTTAAATCCCATCAACTTAAGCAAGTTAACGGAATGAAAAAGATTGAGGATTGTGTTTTCTTTCATGGAGCAGATCGACGAAGCTATCCCTCCCCAAACCCGCTTCATTGCCATTCTTACTTGTGATTCATGCATCACATGTGTTCCGCCTCCCCCTCCGACGTCCAAAAAAAAAAAAAGTGTTGTTAAAGTAAATTTCAAGCCAATTTATCTAATTTGGCACTATGGTCCTTATGGTGGTGATAGTATGTGACATAAGTGGTAAGGCTGTACTCATTTGCATCTCCACATGGTCCCTCCATGTGGAGATGAAAAGAAAACGAGAATTAATGTTAAGAAAAATATAGTTTATGAAAAAAAAAAAAAAAGAATATGAATGTTTTTCTTGTAAAAAATGGTTCAAATTGTGTAAATTTAAGGGGGAGGAGAGGCAAAGTTTGGATTTTAAGGGTTTAGGCCGTTTTAAAATCGTCTCCATAGTTTGAGCAGGCCTCAATTATTAATCAACCAAACGTTAGTTTGAACTGTCTACATGGTTTAAACTAGCTGGACCTACGCACCAAACGTCTTGTTAGTCTGTTTAGATCGTCGATTCAAACTAGAAAGATTGAACTGGTAAAACTGCTACAAATTCCAAATTTATAAAAAATCATACTGGTTCAAAGTGAAAGGAGATGCATCGAATTGATGTTTTCAAACGGCTAATTGTCAAACTGAACTTTTATTTATTGTACCATTAAGTAAATGCACGTGCATGCATTGGTGTAATGTGGAATAGTGGATTGGTTCAAAGTTCGAACTTCCCCAATAGAAAAATAATTTAGTACTCCAAAATCATCTAAGTGATCATGCAGTTAAACTTATTTTTGTTATTATTATTATTAGTTGTACTTGATCTACTTGAAGACATGATAAAAAGTTGAAAATTGAAATTAGCGTTGCTGCTATACTACTATTGTAACTTCGAGAAGCCTATGAATGATATTTGGCCTGTTTAAATCGTCAAATTGAGACCGAAAAGTTTAAACTAAAAACACTACTTAATTTAAAATTTATAAAAGATCACACTAGTTTGAATCAAAAGGAGCATGATCGAATTGGTGTTGAATTCCAAATTGACTAATATTGTCAAGTTGAACTTTTAGTTATTGACTGCTAAGTAAACACATACGCATGTATTGGAGTACTGTGGAATAATGAATTGGTTTAAAGTTGAAATTTCCCGAGTGGAAGAATAATTTAATAATTTAAAATCATCAAAGTGATGATGTAGTTAAACTTGTTTTTGTTATTATTACTTGTTGTAGTTGATCTATTTGACGACGATAAAAGGTTGAACTTAGCATTGCCATCATACTATTTCTATGTCTTTGAGAAGCCCATGAATGATATTTACTCTATTTGGATAGCCGATTCGAACAGTAAAGTTTAAACCGAAAACAATTTTACAATTCAAAAAAAATCACACTGGTTTGAATTGGAAGGAACATGATCGAATTGGTGTTTAATTCCAACTTGACTAATTATCAATCTTAACTTTTATTTATTGACCGCTAAGTAAATACACATGCATTGGTGCAATGTGGAATAATTGGTTCAAAGTTGGAGGGAAAAATTAAATTTAGTAATCAATGGCTAAACTTGTTTTTGTTATTATTACTACTTTTACTCACTCTGCATGATCAACTTGATACACTATATTACTTCTATAAGTTTGAGGAGCCCATGAATGATAGTGCCAAAAGCTAAAACTTTTATTGAAACGCCCTTATATGGGGTTAACAGTTTTTAAATAAATAAAATAAAAATCAAAAAATAAAGATAAAACATCAAAGTAATTTGCTCGAGACTTGAATAGAAACTCTCAAAATAAAAATAAAACATAAACAAATAAATAAACCACAGTTTAATGTAGCACCTTAAATTTTAATAATACACAGCTGTCATTATCATCATTTCAACCCTCAACAAATCTTAATACAGTCACAGAAAGTAACAATCGATGCTTACATTATCATGAAGATCATTCTTTGCATTCGAAGCCATCCCAACGTAATATAATTATATAGCTTCCTCAATTATTTTTCTTGTAATCATCTCACACTTAATAAGTCCTGAAAAGAGAAAAATATAAGGGAATGAGCGACAACATGCTCAGTAGGAAAAACCATTACTTACATTAAGGTCTTATTTATTACCACATTAAAACCGCATGGTTAGTTAATTTATATCATATACCAGATTATGAGGTTTATTATGATCATATCTCGTGGATACCATAGTTAACCATTACCAAGTTTCACACTTATACTGATATACAAATATTACAATTTATCATTATTCTTAGGTATCCATATTAACTAAACTAACACTCCACTTATTTAATTATTTATTGACCATTAAGTAAATACAAGTGCATGTATTGGTGTAACGTGGAACAAGGTATCCACATTAAATAAAGTAACACTCCATTGATTTAATTATTTATTGACCATTAAGTAAATACACGTGCATGTATTGGTGTAACGTGGAACAATGAAGTGATTCAAAGTTTTCAAACTTTCCTCCTATCAAAAGAGTGAAGATTATAGGGGATTAGGGCATTATTAGATATGAAAAGTCGCAACTACTTTTTTTTTGTTTAAGAAATATTTGTTTGTATGTTGCAAAAAAATCTTTCCTTGTAAAGTTTTTCTTTATAAATATCTTGGAAAAGCAAGATTTTATAAATATAAGCTGGAAAAAAAAAAGGAATTCAAACTGAGAAAAATGAAGCAGCCTGTCAAAGCGAAACCTAATTAATCAAGTCCATCGTTCGAATCAAGGCAATATCCGCCAGAAAAGTCTTCCAATCTGTTTACTATTTTTACACCATAAAATATACTGATGTTTTCAACAACAATGACAATGAGGGAGTAAACAATGTTGATAAAAATTTAAATGTTTTTGATTTAGTCGATAATGATATAATTAATTCTGACTGTGAAGAGATTAATAATGAGTGTGTTTGGCAATGCAGTTAAAGCTAAAAATTAGAAAGATTTTACTATAAAATGTGAAAGCTATTTTTATCTTATACTATCACGTGCGAGAGCTTTACACTGTAACAGTTCGAACTATATAGTTAGAACAAGGTTGTCAAATACCCCCGGTGTTATCATTAATAATTCGATTTTAAATAAATGAATGGTCATTACCAAGTTATTAGATGGTCCAAATTAAAATTCAAGGATAACGTAATCGAGTCAATAGAAGTTACATGAATTGATTCATAGTTCAACTCTTAGGAGAAACTGATTCTATAAAGTATGGGCAGATTTAGCGTAATAACAAGAAGTTTTAAGTACCGATAATCTCACCATGAATTAAAATAATTGCTCAGAAAGAGATTTTAGATAGTTGTCTTTGGCTCTCGAAAGATGACATAACTAATTTTCATACATTGTGAAGACTAGATAATATGAAAAGGGATTCAAGATATAGTATTTGTTTGGTATTTTGGTTGGAACTAATATAGTGTAAAGCTTTGAGCAGCTATAATAAAAAACAAAAAGTTGTTATAGTATAAAACTTTTGCATGCTATAATTTTTAAACTAATATTTTTAATTCCAACCGTCTCCCAAACACCGTAATAAAAATAGATGGCCAAATATGAGTTGCAAATGTTTTTATGTTTTTTGTTATTTCTATATTGTGTAAGCCTTTTTTATACTTCTTTTTAAGTTTTTGTACTTTCCTTTTTTATTTAATAAATTTGTGTTGGGGCTACTTGGGATGATATTTTACTAGTTGGCTATTTCGTTGAAATCTTCTAAAATTTATTCCTTTTTTCCCCACTCTTCCTTTTGGTAGAAAAAAAAAAAAGCTGCAGCATGAGATTTTTAGATATGACGCTAAAAATTTTTAAGCAAACTAAGTATTGGCAGCTTCAACGTTAAAGCACTAATTAATGACTCTCCAATTAATTGGGTAGTAGACACTAGACAATGTGTATATATTACATGAGGAGACGTGTTTGAATTATAACCTCAATTTATATATTATTTCTTTATTTTGGTTAGACTGTGATAAATCGATTGTCCATATATTAAGACAAAGTTTTAAATCCGAGGTCTAACCCAAAAAATAGAAATTGTCTCCAAACACACACCCAAATCAGTTAAACATGCTTAACACTTTTCGTGTAACACTAAATGATACGAGTATTAGGACAAAAAATGTTACAAATGTGGGTTATTTTTTTTTTACTGCGATGATCAATATATAATATCTCCCACAATTTGTTACAATGATGTACAAATAATGTTACAATAATGAAACTCATAATTAACATGAAAAGTAGAATATTATATTATATTATTATACTCAACAGTGGTCATCAGCAGCCCTCTGTTGAAGAACAAATGATTTGTCAAACACAGTCAGACTCGAACCCCTAATGGGCCGTCAGTATTAGATTTTGCATTTGATTTATCCCTTTTGTGTCAAAAAGTGCAAGCACTTTTTTGAACAATGTTTGTACTTTATATATATATAAAATAAGATATCGTCCTTGCTCATTTTCTCATGCGTTAAAACAATGAATTTATCGCCACTTTTATGCCTCGAATATGTCCTCAAGATCTCATATAATTAATTAGCCACACAAATTAAGTGAGACCTTTAAAATATTTTTTGAACATAAATGCCTTCCACCAAATTAATAAGTACCATTAAGATTTTAGAGAACATATATAAAATTGAATCGTATATATTCCCAATACTCTAAAACTTCAAAAAATAAATTTAATATAATATTGCACTTAAATTTCATAAATTCTGGATTGTTTGATGATCGAGTGTAGGAATAAATGGATGCCATTTTTCTTCTCATTTAAAGGATAAATTTTATAAGGTTGAAGTTTTAATTTTATTTCCAAACAGAAGGAATTAAATCTTTCCGTATTTAAGGAATAAATTAGGTGCTAAAAGCATATATTCAAAAACTCTGTATTATTTAGAGGGAGATAAGAGTACATATGCAGTTTGCTTCAATAATTGAGATAAGAATTAAACCACCTGCTCGTGAGATTTTATTAAAAAATGCTTGTTATAAATGAAGGGTAGAGAAATTCCGTCTAATTAATCTATTTATTTGCAAGTTGTGAAACTCTCAAGAAGCTGAGCTGAGTCCCTAGCTAGTCAAAGATAATAATATTCTGTGCATGAAAAATAACTAAATACTTGCATATACACGAATATCTATATATTTATAGATATATAGATATATGCCTGGCCAAGTTGCTCAATTATTTATATATAATATAGTTTCTCCATCTTTTTTTTCTTAAATATTTTGCCCCTCCCCTTTTTTATTTCAAAATTTATGTTATAACGTTTTACAAATTTTCACTTACACCCTTAATTTTTACTTTTAATATCTTATTATTTCTAATTTTTCTTGAATATATTAATTTAAATTTAAGAACTCAAATAAACTAAAATTAACATAGGATACGTATATTTTTGGAAGGAAAAAAGAGACGCATAGATTAATACATAGAAAAGTAAAATAAAGAGAAAAATAATAAAAATAAAAAAGAATTTTGAATATATAATTTTGAATTTAAATAAGCCTTCCTAAATAATTTGTCTGGCTTAAAATAAGCGTTCTACACGTAGGAAGTTCAGCATGTTATTATTGTTTTTGATAATATTCCTGTTCCAGAAGTCTTGTTTACTCATTTTCCTTTACGTAATAAAGGAATCGTCCAACGAAAATTGGAACACTATCAGAATAAACTGACTATACCTGATCGGCTTAAAATCAAGGCAAGTTCGTCATAATCATGCATATATATATATATATATATATATCAAGGGCATTGTCTAGTTATATATATCAATATATTACGAGTGTCATGTGGATATGCTCAAGGTTCAAAATAATTTGGCATTTTGCTCCATGTATTATATATGCATGAAACCATTTATATATGCGGCATGTGCATGTATTATACCATGTGTGTATATATATAGTTCCCTCCTAATTAACAACATTGCCATGTGTACACACATACATGATGTATACTCTTGAGGAAATTCCACATGTGGAGGGAATTTTGGTGGTCAACTCATAATATGAGAAAAAGCTTCACATAATTATATACACAGGCTTTTAAGAAGTGTGGATTCTAATTAATGTTTTTAGAATAATTACCCTACGCAAATTAGGATTACAGGATCGACCTTCTTGATCGGTAAGATCGATGTGAGGGTGGCCTTCCTCCGGAGAGTATGGGGGCAGGCCCCCAACTCAAAATTTTTACTAAGAAAGAGCAAGGAAAGGAAGAAAAAAAAAAGGAAAAAAATGCGTGTTGGAAGCCTTGGATGCGCCCCAGTGCCAAGGACTACGTGTGGCCGCGTGGAGTCATATATAGAAAGCAATCGCGGCTGCGCATAAGACGAAGTAAAATTCATAGCGAGATAAAAACGCATGCAGCAACACCAGGGGAAGGGCACGGCCGTGTGCGCCTAAGGCCTGATGCAAGGAAAGTGTTTTTTGGGATTTTCTTTGTTTCCTGTTTCTTGTAACTCTATCAATAAGAGACAGTGTGGCTTATGTTTGATATAACTTAGGAAATTAGAGTGAGAGAAAGGCTAGAGAAAAATTCTAGAGAGAGAGCGTGTAATTTCTCTTGTAAACTTATTCATCATCATAGTAAATTATTCTGCAGTAGTTAAAAGTAAACGTGACTCGATCTCCTGTTATGAGTAAACCATTATAAATTTTATATATTCTTATTTATTTTCATTTTGCATATTTTTTGCTTTAAGTAGAATTACTGCTTCTAATTCACAACACATACATAATTGAACTGGTGTTATTTTCATGATCTATCCTCTGCATTATATATATATATATATATATATATATAGATATGTGTGTGTGTTTATGAATATTTTTCTTGCTAAACGATATATGTATGTATATGTGCATGATCATGATGAAGATATTTTTAGAAAACATATCGTGGATTGAAAGCAGAAATATTGCCTAGCCATGAAAAAAGAGAGAGAAGAGAGAGAGAGATTCTAATTCTCTTCCATGCAGCATTATTGAGATTATTAAGCATCTTCTTATCCTGAGTTTTGAGCTCTCCTTCTGTTTTTGTCTCCTGTATTATTGTCGTATTATTCTTTTTGCCTTCTCTACGGTCACCATATTCATCCACCTACACAATATAGATCCTGACTTGACATACTTTCTCTCCCTGCCTACTTGCACCAACAAACCCTATAGCCCTTTCCCCTTTAAATATTGCACTTTCTTCTCATCTCCAAATCACTATTCTCATTCTCTTCTATTCTTCTTAATTTCTCACCTCATAATATTAAGCAGTTGTTCACAAAAACACAAGTAACACATATTGCAAAAGTTGCAATATTGGAGAATGAATGGCGATATTAGCATTGAAAATGACATCCCTAATAATTCAGATACAAAGGGTGGTACACAGGCGAAGGCGGCGGCTGGTAAGAAATCTGGCAGCGGCGGCGGAGGCGAGGAGAGTGGCTTCTCATTTAAGGAGTGGCTTTGGAGTGTGTGGAGATTTTGTAAAGAAGACACCAAGAGAGTGACATTCTCACTCAAAGTTGGACTTGCCGTTCTGCTTGTGTCTTTGCTTGTTCTGTTCCGAGCACCTTATGAAGTCTTTGGCACCAACATCATGTGGTCCATCCTCACCGTTGCCATCATGTTTGAATACACAGTTGGTATGTTCATACGTAAAAAATATATATATATCCAAGAATTTAATAATTTAATAATTATGGTTTCAAATTATATACCTATTTATTAATTAACGTGATGTTTTTTGTGTTGAAATGTTTTAGGTGCAACGTTTAACAGAGGATTTAATAGAGCGCTTGGGAGTTTGCTGGCTGGAATATTAGCCATTTGTGTGACTCAACTTGCTCTCTGCACTGGCCGAGTAGCTGAACCTATTATTATTGGCATTAGCATCTTCTTCGTAGGTAAATGCCCCACCAATATTATTTTCTTGTTTGGCAAAAATGTTTTTTTGGTAAAGAACAAGTCCGGGATTGCCACGATCCCTAGACATTACTAAAGGATAAGGGTTATTTGTCTCGGACACTAACAAAAATGTTCGTTAAAGGTGCTACCAACAAGCGCTATTCAGTATATATACTATAATATGATCAAAATCAACATATGAATAATATGATCTTAAGTAATTTGTGTAAATATATGAAATTACTAATCATCCCAATGAGATTCATTTATGTATTTGTTTTGCTAAATATTGTTGTGTGTGTACGTATCTATGCAGGAACTATCACATCGTTCATGAAATTGTGGCCATCAATGGTCCCATATGAGTATGGATTCAGGGTCATACTTTTCACCTACTGTTTGATCATAGTTTCCGGTTACCGGATGGGAAATCCGATGAGGACCGCCATGGACCGACTCTATTCGATCGCCATGGGAGGAGTTGTGGCAGTCTCAGTGAATGTGCTGGTTTTTCCCATCTGGGCTGGAGAGCTATTACACAAGGAACTTGTCAACAATTTCAACTCCGTGGCTGACTCACTTGAAGGTAAGAACCTCTTGTATTCTAATTGTTATTGCCAAAGAAAAAGATAATATCAAATTATAATTTGAAAGTTCAATAAGTACTAAAATGTTGTAAGTTATTATTATTGTTATTTTAAACCACAGAATGTGTTGGAAAATATTTAAAAGATGATGGGTCAGAACATCCTGAATTCTCGAAAACAGTGACGGATGAATTCCCAGACGAGCCTGCTTACAAGAGATGCAAAAACACATTGAACTCTTCGGCAAAACTAGAGAATTTGGTACATATCTTTCATGTCTGTACTAAAGTTTTTTCTAAAATCATAAATGACAAAAGTAAAAGCTAATTACAATTTTTTTTACTTGGTCTAATTTTGATCCAAACATAATAGGCTAATTCTGCAAAGTGGGAGCCACCACACGGCAGGTTCAGGCATTTCTTTTGTCCTTGGTCAGAATATGTCAAAGTTGGTGCAGTGTTGAGATACTGTGCTTACGAGGTTATGGCACTTCATGGTGTTCTACACTCTGAAATTCAGGTATATTTTTACTCTTTTTTTATATTTCGTTTGAGGTACATTTTCACTTGGGAGGAGGTAGATAGCCTTTTTTTGGCCCAAAAAAAAAATAAATGGCAAAAACTTTGGATAAGTTATTAAATATAGTAAATTCTAAATTTCCCAGATAAATCTCTTATTTACCTCATGACAAAATTTGGTAAATATAAGATTTATCAGGTAAACTCCGGATTTACCCACAAACAAATTCAGTAAATTTGAAATCTACCCGGTAAATTCCTATTTACCCATGATCAAATTTAGCAAATTCTAGATTTACCGGATTTGCTCTATTAAACCGTAAATTATATAAACATTATTTTAGTTAATATTTAATAATTTTTATTTACATAATTTAGTAATTTTTATAGTTAATAAACGTATTTTACCTTTACAAATCTTCTTTTAATATTTTTAAATACAATATGTTATCGATAGTAGTAAACATGCTATTTACTACCATAAAGATTCAAAATTAGGCTATTAGCTATCACTTTCATTTTTGACTTTTACTCCCTCTTGTATCTCTCAATCATCCTCATTGTGTGAGTGAGAGCACATATTCTAATTACACTTTTTTAAGCGTATTCAGGGAGTGTTTTCTCCCAGATAAAAAGTTAAATATGCGGCAATAATTGGGAAGGATGTCTTAGAAAGGAATAAGAAACCTTGGCTAATATTTATTGTTGCTCAAAAAGAGAACAAGAGAATATTAAATGAGAGGAATTGAGAAGAAACCCAAAAAAAAAATAAAAAATAAAAATAAAAATAAAAAAAAAGAGCAAGGTATGAGAGAATCGAATGTGTCAAGAATTATGCTATTTGTTTATTCTCTAATTGTTGTCCATTTGAGGGTGGTTGGTGATATTCCTTCACTTGCTGACAGAAAAATCCTCATATTTGTTTGTTCTTTGTCCCAAAGTCCTATTGTTGAAGTTTGCCCCCAAAAAAATTTTTAAAAAATAATAACTTTGTTTATAAAGTGAAATTAGCAAAATGATCTTTTTCATTTTTACACTGAAGGATCCATTCGTCGAAAGTAATCGAGCATAGTCGTTCCCAAGTCATATTCCAAATTAAGAATTTTAAAAACTGATTTTATAAATGAAGCTTAATTTATGGAAAAGAGCTCATCCTATTGTGAGTTTCGCTTTCAACAACAACTGTAGACATTTTTACGTGAGAA
>CAMOHE010043235.1:0-13231 GCA_946598075.1 Artocarpus hirsutus
GGATATGAAAAATATCCCAAAAGGACAGACAACATATCCTAGAGGGATATGAACCAAGTTTGTAGCATAAAAACTTTTCACATTTTGTAGTATAAATTAAAGCTATCTAAAAAAGTGACATTTATATGAACTGCTCAAATAAATATAGTGAGAAGCGAGTAATCTAAGTGCTCATTTAGTAGAAGCATTCCAATCAAAAAACTCAACTCAAGTCGAGCCAATAGCCTAAATTAGAGTTTGATGGGACAAAAATTTGGACTCACTGAATCACAATTCAAATCCGTGAACCAAATGGGCCTAAATTTTTGGGAAAGTCCTCCCATAGTTAGGTGCTTGATATATTTGATTTCCCTATTCAAACTGTAATGTTTTGGCTTTAGAGATGTCAAAAAAGGTTAAGTTTGATGAGCTGGGATGGGCACAACATGCTAAAAAGTAGACACGACACTACATGATACAATTATTTAATAGACTTAGCCAAGCATGTTTATTAAACGGGACAGACTTGATGCAGCTTTTGGGCATGAAATACGTTAAGAGCATGATACGATAAGAGCACGACAAGGACCCTGACACGATAAGCGGCACAATAATAGCATGACATCATTAATTTTTTATTATGTACTTTTAGCAATTTTATACATATTTTTTAAACAAGATTTTATGTCATTTGAAATTTTTTATATTTTACTTCATTGTAAGTTAAAATGTCAATTGTGATTGATACTTATGTTTCTTGTTTACTTATAATTTTATTATTAGGCATGATTAAAGCACACGCACGTTAAGTGCATGACACAAGTATAAATAGGCCATGAGTCCGACTTGAAGCCATAAATAAAAAGCAAGCATGGTCCAACATGGTACGACAAATAAAAGGGCCAACCTAAGCATGGCATGGAGCACGTTTGGGTCTAAATTAAACAGATTAGATCGGACTGGCATATTTGACATTTCAATTTGGTAGTCTTTTCATGCATAACCGACCTCTTCTAATTCTCCTTTTCCACGAAGGTTCCTCATGCCAAAAGAAAACAGAGAGAGAGACGGAGACAGAAAAGAGCCATCGAGTACTTATGTGAGACAACGCCGAGCTTTAAGCAACAACAGAGGGGGCCAATTCTCTCTTCGTGTCTAACAGATTTGGGCAGTGTCATAATTGCATGACCCTCCAACAACATGTGCAATATACCTCTGCTCCATTCCGTTGCAAAGCATTATCATCTTTACAAATCCTACGTCTATTCACAATTTTGACAGAGCATTCCAAATTTCGTAACCAACAGGGCAAGGACCCTAAACCACAAGCCGATAAAGTCAACCATAGATTAACCTCAAGCTCTTCTTCTTTTTTTTTTCTTTTAATGAGTGGAAAGAGAGCAGTAGATTAATACATTTCACTTAGATTGGCACTCTTTAACAGCCAAATCGGTTCTCTATTAAACCCTCTATTCTTATATTATTAGAAATAAAAAAGAAAGATAATTACAAAAAATGAATAACAACTTGAAAGTGAAGCAATACAAGCAAAAGATAACGGAAGAAAGCTTAAATCTGCTCAAAAGACCGCCAAGTTGAAAAACAGCCAAAGACGTCCATGGACATAGGCCATCCCAAGCCATGGCACAATTTTTTTTTGGTTAAATAAGTAAGGAAAGGAGTAAGTCCTCTTTACTTCAATTTATTAATAAGAAAAATTAAGAAAATGAAAACGTTAATCGTTCAAAATAAGAAAAGAAAAATAAAAGGAGGCCCATTTAAAATCTTTTATCTTAAAAAAAAAATAGAGAGAAACCAAACAAAACAAAAAAAGAGTGCATGATCAGTATTAAATGAGGACATTGGAGGTTAAGTGATGAATCTATAAAAAAGAAGACGTCCATATCGGAAAACCAACTTAGAGCACAAAAGTTTTAATTAAGCAAAGCCCGACTCCATATCCTCTAGCATCTCAATCATCCCACAAATGAATAAATATGTTGACATTTGACAACACTCTTTTCCAAAAAGACGCAATTTCTATGATCAGTGCTTAAAAAAAAAAAAAATAGTTTAGTGTATATATAAATTTTAACATAATTACATAAAATCTATCATTGAGTGCACTTAAAAAGTGCGGCACGGAAATTCCGGTCTTTAAAAGAATTTGTATTGAATGCACTTTAAAAAAATGCGGTGCAAAATTCGTGTTTTTCAAAAATTTGTAGCATAGATTTGATGTCAGTTTTGTGTTAAAAAGAGAGAGAGAGAGTGTGGACAATTTTGGTTTTTTATTTTTTTTAATTTGTACGTTAACATTTGACTATGGTTTTCAAAAAATCGTGCTAATAGTAATACTTTTATTTAAACATCTACGGATTTCAAAACACTGTCTTCTAGTATAAAAAATTTTCAACAAAGAAAAAACACTTGTGTTTTTGCTCGTTAATAATCTTATCCTTCAATCCCCCACTCTCTCTTCACTTTTTGATCCTCCCTGTAATTCTTTAATCCTCTCAAAACCTTAACATTTTCCTGCTAAATCTCACTTTTCTTTTCCTCACACCCGGGTTCCCCAATCCCGACCGCTGCAAACTGCCCTAGCCAACATGCTCTCCTTTGTTGTTACCGCCACTAATAAGTTTTTTGTTGTCGTCTTGAGGTTGTTCTCTTCATATTCTTCTTAGATTTGTAGCCTATCTGGTAAAGTTAGAACTTTCAGTTAGAACGTATAAAGTTCTCATATGTTACAATAAAAAAAAAAAAATTGCTATAGTATATCTCTCATATGTTATAGTGTTTATATTTCTAATTAATGATTCTAACCAAATCAAATACCCTATTGAAGTTTTTTAATTATTTTTTTTTAATTTTTACAATATCAGTTTATCTATAACTATACATAGAAATCACAATCTTTCTATATGTTTTCAACCAAAATGACGTAGTTTTGGTTGATTTTTTAATATTTTAAGTCCTCCTTTTCATTTTCTTTCTTTTGAGTCTTTTTTTTGCTAAAATTTCTTTGTAAATCCATTTTTTTTTTATTTTTTTTTTAATTTTTTTCATTTTTAGTTCTCCATTCTTCCTTGTCTTTTCTCACATTAAAAATTTTTACTCATATGCGCCTATTTCCTCTCATCTTATCTAGAGAAAATTTACCATGGAGAATGAAATAATTCTTTATCCATGGAGAATTTTTATTTACACCCTTAGATTTTGATCCGATATATAATATAAAGTGATTGAAAAATTAAAAAATGGTTCTGGGTATACATTATTTCACTCTTTTTTTCCTCTCTCATTTCCCTGCACGCCTCTCTTTGAAAAAAAATTGCTGCACTCTCTGCTCCGAACTCTCTCGCTCTTCTCTCATCCCCTTCTCCGTCGACCTTCACCACTGCAGGATCTAGTCTGATCTAGGCCATGCACCAAGGTTTCTCCCCTTTTCCATCACCTTGGCCCCCTAGGTCCTCCACGCAGCCAGCCATAGGCCTCCGTGCCGTCGTAATCGGCGACAGAAGCAACAAAATAAACTTCGTTGACAGGCTTATGGGCTTCTCGACGGGCTTCGCGGGGCTTGCCAGGTTTGGGTGCGATGGTGGGTACGGTAAAGAAGGCAAGAGGAGGAAAAAGACGATGGAATTTTTTTTTTCCAAATTTTTTTTTTCCAATTTATATTTGGGTTGAATTCTTAGCTACAGCCCTTTTTGATCTTAACCAAGAGAAAATTTACTGTGTTAAAGAACTTAAAGTGAAACTTGAATTATTGGCATAAGAAGAAATTCTTGTTCTATTTTTTTGGTGAAATTCTTGATCTATTTTTGTGGTTACCCAGAATTTTTGAAGGCCAAATGTTTAATGAATTGTGAAGTTGTTTTTAGAGGTGACAATAATCATGTTCATGCCGTATTCATGTTGCCACGTTTACAGCACGACACGTTTAACCTAAACACAAACACGACACGATTAATAAACGTATCAGAAATGCAAACACCAACATGATACGCCTATGGCACATGTAACACGACACGACACGATTAACACGATTATTAAATGTACTGTGATGGGTTGACACGATAACAATATGCATATGACACGTTTATGACCCAATTAACTAAAAATTAAAAAAAATTAAAAAAATTCTAAAAAAAGTCACTAAAAAAATTAACAAAAACACAATATCTAATTAATACTAACATACTATAAATATTTCAAATATTTTTATTTTTAAGTTTAAATATGTTATAAATAGGCGGGTCATGTCGTGCTGTGTCAACACGTTTACGACCCATTTAATTAAACATGTAAAGGCGTGTTTAGTGTGTTAGCACGAATCCAGCCTGTTTATTTTCGTGCTAATTGTGCCATAAATGCCAACCCATTTATGGCACAATTAATAAACATGCGGTCCAAACCCGTTTATCTCGTATCATTTTCGTATCGTGTCATCGTGCCATATCCGAAATTGCTAGCCCTACCTTGTTCTGATTTATTGAGCACAAGTATGACAAATACCACAGTGTTTTCATTGCTTTTAGAATTTTAGAAACGGTGTGAAAGGGCTTGTCAAAGGCTGGAAGCAGAAATGGCTAGGCATGACGGGCGTAGGTCAATGAGGTGGAGAAGACGGCAGCAGAGATGGGTTGCACGTAGGGTTTTTTGAAAAGTTTCAACGATTTAAATTTTTTATATTTTTAATTATTTTTGATGTATTTAAGTTGTAATTAAGTATGTGAGAGTATGTAGACGGTCACTAAGATTTCATGTCAACTATTGGATTGGTCTCTACTAATGAGCAATTTTAGCATTCCTTACTATCGACTTGCTCTCTTATCTAATAATTTTATTTTCAGTATCTTATAAATTTTTATTAATTTTGTCACTAATATATATATAGTTTAAAGGGTAGTTCTAAATAACCCGATCGGGTAGTTATCTGGCCCCCTCACAGGCAACTTCTATGATTACTATAGAGAAATTGTAGAGATCTACGAACTTTAAGTTTAAGCATCAAACTTATGACCGGTCTGAGCAAATTACATTTTGTAAGCCTTCACATCAAAGTACATCGAATATGGAAGATTAATGCTCTCCGCGTGCCCATGTGGTGATTAGTTACTCTGGATGTTGATTTCAGCGCAAACATTACTTTCATTGATTGCTTGTCAAACATATACAAGATGTTCATATCGATAATGCTTGTTCTGATCACGTTTGCACTTAGAAGTGAAATGCATGAGAAGTCAAAGATGTGGTTGATCTAATTAGTAATACCAAAATTATGAGGAATCTTTTTTGGGAATCCGAAAGCTCCTAAAGTTTGCATCTAGTTTCAATCGGCCTCTTATCTACGCGCGTGGTTCTTGTGGCCATAAAGCTTCAAATTGATTCTTGTATGCTATTTACCCTCTATTTGGCACTACAAACTTAGTTATGAACAGTATAAAGCTCTCACATGCTACAGTAATAATAAAAAAAATTGCTACAGTATAAAGCTCTCATATGCTACAATAAAAGTGGTTCTAACCAATGGCTCCCACCACCTTCCAAACACTACATTAGATGACGATTTCACAAAGATGGTGTGGACCAGTTGCTCCAAAAGTTGAGGATATATACGGTTTTGAAGTAGATCACGCTTATCGCAGTGATTAATTAGTTTTTACCCAAATGTTTTGTTCTTTTTTTTTTTTGGTTATTTGTTATTGTTTATGGTTTTTATTTTGTTTTTGTTTTAAATGAATGGGGAGAGGGAGCTTCTTGTATAAGAGCATATGCTACATCTCAATTTGGTTGATACTCATACATTCAAACTAATTCTCTATCAAACCCTCTATTCTAATATTGTTAAAAATTAAAAAAAAAAGATAATTACAAAAAATGGATAACAACTTGAAAGAGAAGCAATACAAGCAAAAAGATTAAAGAAAAAAGCTTAAATCTGATAAAAAGACGGCCAAATAGAAAAACACCAAAAGATGTCCATAGACATGGGCCACACCAAGCCATGCCACAAGGCACATATCTATATATATATAGATATATTTGTTTTGTTCTGTTTTTATTTTTGTTTTGTTTTGTTTCATCATCATCTTCGTCATCATCATTATTATTATTTTGTCTAGTGCCATATGTTTGATTTTTAGTTGTGACAAAAAAATGGTGCTTATGCGAGGTTAGTCGCATTGTGTTCTTATTTAGCCACCGAAGTTCAATATAGCTAGGTGCTGCATGCACAACTAAAATCAGTTTGTTATTTTATTCCAACATTAATTGACAAATTTCAGAAGTAATCAATAATCAAGCTTATATATGTTCACTTTATTAACTCATATTTCGATCGGTCTGAAAAACTAGAAGATGCACTATTTGTTTTTAGGGGTATTTAACTTCTTATACCCTCCATTTTAGGTTTTATTTAAAAACTATTAGTTCTATTTTTTATCTCATTAAATGTAATAATTTTGGATTAAATAATTTATTCTGACCTTTCAAATGATTAAATCATCCGTCAATAAAGAAGAGAAAAAACTTAAACTTTAAAAAATAAAAAGAAAAAATAAAATACACAAAAAGCACATTTTTAAAGGTATTCTAAAAGTTTATAAGGTCCCAAAGTTTAATGTTTTTTAAGTTTTTTTTTTCTATTTGGCGTAATTTAGAAATTTATGAGGTCAAAACTCATAATTTAAATTTTTTTTAGTTTTTATTTTTTATTTTTTTGTTTAAGGATATTTTGTAAATTTTAAGCCAAAATTAAAATTTAACTGAAAAGAGATATAAATTAGTATAAATATCTCTTCTTTTTTTTTTTTATTTCGTGATTTGATACATATCGCTTTCTTATCCGTATAATAGCAGTGAAATATCTTGCACATTTCAAAATCTATATGCACCCATTAATGATATATATATATTTAAAGCATAGAGTAGAAAGAAAAAAAAAATCTCCGTCACTTTCGGACACAATATATAGTCAACTTTTTATTTAAGGAAATAAATTATTTATTAAAATTTTTTTAGGCTCATGGTAATTAGGAAATTATGATCAAGATTAGTGATTAATTTCCTCTTTGATACTTCTATATACAGATTTACAGACGTGATTGAGTTGTCACTTCTTAATTAGAGAAAGTTATACATTCTATTTATTTCATCAAAACGTAGTTCAAAAAATTAAAAAAAAAATTGAAACTCACTTATTAAATGAATTAATATATTAACAATTTAAAAAGTTTGCAATTTATTATTAAATCCAATTTTTTATGACATTCTTATTCTGTTTTTCTTATTACAAAATATTTTTTTATTATAATGTTTTAGCTTGACAAAGTATTGTAATTAATGCTAGGATTAGCTGCCGCATATAGTGACAACTCAAACAACCCTAACTCTATAAGCTACAAATTATCCAAAAAAAAAAAAAAAAGGAACAAAAAGTCATGACCCCAAAAAGTCGACTGCAAATGATAATTACAATAACTATACTTGTAATATAATGAATTTATACAATATAACTTTTCATTAATCCATGGTCGATCTTTCACTTTCATCTTAGAAAGGAACGTACAAGTACAAGACAACATATCAATGGCCACCGATCAGGTCATCCAATGGGTAGTAGAGCTTAACAAGGCCAACCAAGGGGGTCCAGGTGGCCTGGTTTTGCTTGCCCACATTTCAGAAAAAGAAAAATAGAAGATGTGTATATATGCATGTATGTATTATTTGCAAGTCGTGGGACTCTTTTCACCAGCCGTTGTTGTAAAGCCTAATTTGGAAAGTGGGGTGTTGCAAAATCCAAATCACTTTGCCAATTTCTCACATGATGACAAAAGCCACCAATCAATAGGCTTAGCGTCTCCTACACATTCAATGCCACCGTGCATAGGCACCTTTCAAAATCTTGTAAATTATCTTACATGAATCCCCATATGTGGATTTTATAGATGTCAATCGTCTCAATGATTTCATTGTTAAGAATTCTTCAACTTCCACTACACTAAATTAGCATGATAATTCAAAACGAAATTAACTAAATTAGCATGATAATTTAAAACAAAATTATAATAATAAAAAAGAAGAACTTGTGGTTTACTTGCACTCTTAATGCCGCATATTAATAAAACGTGGGTCTTGTTTGAGTGAATTTCCAAATATCAACTCTTGTATCTGCTCTAATGACCCTTGGTGGAATGACTTGAGGTCCACTGCATCTTTCTTGTCGCCAGTAGACCTACAGAGACACTCCAAAGCTTAGTCAAACAACTATGGAGATATATATATTTTTTTGGCAGAGTAAAGAGAAATAACCAAAGCATATAAAGTCCCCAGAATAATGAAATCAAAAAGAGCCCGCTTTTCCTTTTCCAGCGCCCTATTTATATCAAATTGTCAAAGATCTTATGATTGTTTCAGCTATTGGAAAAACAGTACGCAGTGAAATTTTAAAATTCTAATATCAGAGTATTTTTTAAAACACAAGTTTGACATACTATATGCATAAATTAATCAGATCCTACTAACCTTTGTGTGTCGAAAAGCTCCTACAATCAGTGAAGGGAAGAAATGTTCCAGAAGGACCTCAACCAACTAGCATTCTTTGCTATTCTTTATCCACAATCGGAGTGAGTGTAGGCTCACACATACATCTCTTCTGTCAGGTGACTCTCTTTCCAACCAATTGAGAGAACCCAAAGCCAGTGTTCGTAATTTATGAACAAGAGCTCTCAGGGACTTTTTAAATTCTCACCAGTAGAGCATCACTTTTAATCTCTTAATTGATTTGAATAATTTATGAGACTCACTTCCTATTTATAGAGGTTGGGTCTAGGGTCAGCCCTTATCAGATAAGGTCTTAAAAATTTGAATCAAAATCAAATTTGAATCAATATCAGATAAAATCCATGTGAAAATGCATGATTTTTTTATTCGCACATAGGCAAGCCGATCTGCCTAACTGGCAGGCCGAACTTGCCTCATCTACAGGCTGATTTGTTGAAAAAAAATCTCAGCAAATCTTTTATTTTTCACGTAAGATTCTATAGAATAAAGCCTCAATTTTAATTCAAATAACCCAATAGAGAAGTTATCTAATCAAAACAACTTTATCTAGATAATCTCTAGGATAATAAATAGGTTCATAATAATTCTACAAGTTTATCTTGATTTAATTTATCTAAAATTAGATCAACTGATAAACAGACAAGAATTATCATATCCTAACAATTCAACAAGTTTATCTTGAATTAATTTTGTCACAAAATTAATTCAATCGATAAACAGACATGAATTTTTGATTCTTTCAAATTTCAACTAATTTAATAAATTTGACATAAATCACAAATTAATGGAAAAGCACGCCGTATCGTTATAGGATTTTGTGAGCTAGTAAAGGAGACCAAACAGACCTATATAGTTCAAGCTTCCGATAATTATGAAACCCGATATCCTAGATATACATTTCATAATTATCAACTCCAACGCTACTCTACTAAAAGCTTGCTTGGAGTTGCATTCTCGAACTCTATAGAATTATGAAACCCGTATAGCTAAGTTTCTATGACATTTCATAGTATATCGTATCCCCATAGGATTATCCATAATCGGCTTGAGGACAAGTTCTGTCTTACCTTTCTGATTTTTTTTATCTTACGTTCCATTATCTCACCATCGAAAAACTTACCATCTAAAGACGGTATACCATTCGGTTACACCTATGTATCCAAATGGCTAAGCGCTCTAGTTTTTCAATTATAGGATAACGCATATAAGAGGATATCACTACTCCTAAAGAGGAGCTATGGATTTCATATCTATGAATAATAGGTCTACGCTATCAAGAGTCATGCCTCCAACGTACCGGCATGCATACCACTATTAAAATGTGGGTGTCACCCTTTCGCACATTAAAAGACGCAAGTCAAGACAACAGGCCCACTGTTCATCTCAAGATTAAGATACAATACAAATGATTGTCTAAAGTGAATTGATTTGCCGAGACAGAATAATTAATCCAAATCAATTCACTTCATGTCCCGATCCAACACATCGTCACCTATGACAACGTGTCAATGTTTTTATTTACAGAGTCCATCTCCGATGATCAAGACAACCCATCTCCCAATAGGGATATAGATAACATAACAATCTTTACATGAATAAAGTAACTAACTTTATTCCCTCGATTGTGGATCTAATGATTTAGACCGTCACATTAAGAATCGAGTCTTTCGCATAATCTGTCCATCATATGTCAAATTCTTAAAGGTTTAGACCGACAGTCTCAGATTATTGTTTGCTTAATATACATTTAATAAATATGAACATTAAGAGGATAAGATTTGGTATATAAATAATAAATGAATTCTTTATTGATAAAAATGTCTCCAAAACTTATTACATTTTTACTCTTTAGGGCATACATGTCTAACATCAACAATCATCTGATGTTTGACACATTACCTTTTCTTTTGAAATCTTGGGCCTCTTATTCCTTTTTTTACTGGAAGTTGCCTATAAAGAATGTTCTTTATTCTTCCTTTTTTTCTTTATGGGGATTCATGTTCCTATGTTTATTCATTGATTTAGACATATGGTGAATCATATGTCATATTAAGAGTGGTCACCATGATTTGGTCACGTGCCTCATCAGGTTCGGTTTTACTTTGTTTTCTCAATTTAAGTGATCATCTCGACTCCTTCCTCGAGGGAGGTCCTTAAGCACTTTGGAGTTTTCTGGCTTGGATCATGATCGTTGTTTCCTTGATTGAGATATCTTGTCGAGCATGGACATTTCTACGATCTAAATGACACGTGTTGTGCTCCCATTGGTGGAGCGAAAAATCCCCCAACATCAGCCCCTTTTGTTCCTTGATGCCTTAAAGCACCTTGAAGAAAAAGAACTAGGTAATAGGGATAGCTTTATGGTTCAAACATGTGTCAATTCGTTCTGGGTATATTTTCTAATCATTTTACATTAATTGTGGGGCGTTTTTCAAAGCGTCACTTAGTTTCTTGGTTTGGAAAATGGTAGTTACTTCTGATTGCTTCACCTAATTTCTTTTATTTTATTTGAGAACCGTTCTTTTAAAAAATTTACGTCGTTTGGTATTTCTTCTCGTGGCTCATAAATATTACTTTCCCTTTCATTTTTGGCTTTTTACTTCTCTTGCATTTCTTTCTTTCCTTCCCTTTATTTTGCACTTTTCATTGTTTGGATTATTTTCGGGGTCAGTTTTCATCTTTTCTTGATCAAGAAGCTCTATGATTCGGTAAGCTTCTGGTTTTTTGTTTCGAATCAGAACTTTGTTTTCTTCCATTGCTTGATTGGCAATTGATCTTGACATTTGGTGTTCATATTTTTCTAGTTAGGTCTTTCTTTCTTCCAGCCTTGTGTAGACGTTCCCTGGTTATCTTCCTCGTACTTTCTCCTTGGTTTTAGAGGTAAATTTTTGAACTTTTTCTTCTTATGGGTATGTTTTATGTTTTTTTTTTTTTTTGTCCTCATTTGGGTTTGATTTTAGGAAAGCATAGATTTTTGGTTCGGCCTTGTTACTCTTTAACTCTAGATTTTGGCTTCTTGCTTTTAGTTAGGGTTTTTCCCTTACTTTGATCTTCCAATGCTATGAATTCATACGATTTTCCAGGTTTGTCTTCTTGCCGTGATTTTTTTTCTTGTTAGGCACATTTGATTTTCCTGGTCTGATTTTGAATCTCAAGTTTGAAATCTCTTTTTCTCGTCTTATGGGCATATTTGCGTATTTTTTCCTCTTCTTATGGGCAAGTTCGTCCTACCCTTTGTCGTTTGTTTTAAATGTCATTCTTTTCTAACCCTAGACGGTTCTTCTAAGTTGACTTCTATGGCAGAAACTCAAGACAGACCTTCTGAAACACTGTCGAGGTACCACTCAGTTGGTATTGGGGGAGTACTTTGAGTTCTATTCAAAGCCATGCTGTTGCTCAATTAAGCTTGGTCGAAAACGTAGACCATGCCGCTAACTTTCCGAGGCAAGTACTCCCTATTTCTGATATGTCAGGTTCTTTATTCAATCTTCAAGGGATGACAAAGAGACTTCTACCAATATCAAACCATTTTGAAGACTTAAACATCAAGGACCTTACTCTCGACGCTTACATTCTAAATGGAGCTGATTTTATTCTTGACCAAAATGTCCAGCCTGAAGGTGATAACGATTTGATCCTTAATCTTAAAAAACTGTTCAAGGTAAGTTATCAACAACCCCCTTCCCCACCCCCATCTCTAGTGACGCAAATGATGAGCAAGTCACCAGAGAAAAAGGTAAAAGTGTTGCTGAGAATGAAATGTCTAAGGATGTGTTTTTTAAGTACTTGGAGGAGAAGGATCTAGAGCACGAGGAACTTGTGGTTGAAGTTCATCAGCCGAAGTTTCTTTTGATACTTTGGTTTTTCTTGATAGTAATTCAAATATGATTTAATTGTTTGCATTGCTCCTCGAATTAGTCTTACTACATGTATGTAAGTTCCTTGTTGGTGCGATTTGTGATTGACGCGTCTGAAAAGCTTGTCATAATGTACTACTGGAGGGGACGCAACCTTCATGCGTGCCAGAGAATTACGAGAATGGCGTTCAAGTTGATGAGGAGTGATTCAGTCAGAGATTCTCTGAAGCATAACAAGTGCCAAGTAATTCAAATAAATCGCATTCAGGATTAATTATGCCTCTCGAAGTCAACATTCAATTCACCATTGGGGCTTTTAAACTCATCATTAGTAGGGTATACTGGTACTACGGCTACTAATGAATATTGGAATAGAATGGGTTTGACTAAGTCATTCGTCAGCAATATAAAAATCTTCCCGTTTTTGGGAATACTACTTTAGTGGTTGTGCTAGGGATTCACTAACTCGGCCAAAAATCTAGATAAAACATAATTCATATGTTTGGAAATTACCACAAGGCTTTTTGAGGTTGTGTCTATAAATTAAGGGGTCTTGAGATTGATTCTCTCACATTTGGAAGCTATTGGTAGATTTGGGTTTTGATTTTTAAGCTGTGGGCAACAACGAATTCTCAATTCTTAATAGGCTCGTAGCTCTTAATCAAAGCTTGATCATGTTGGTGATTTTCGAAAAGCTATAGGTTACGTTTGTTTCTTTTTATTTTCCTTTACTCTTACTTTACTTTGCCAAATTTTCATGCTCTACACAAGGGGTCTAAAATGTGGGGTCCAAAATTATTCACGATCAGAATCTTTGTTCAAGAGAT